>BQNB010066507.1:4486-20649 GCA_026074375.1 Tanacetum coccineum
CCCGGACATATTTCCGCTGCGACACATTTTTGGGGGTGTTACATTCGTAGTGTATTGTGACGCATCTCTTAAGGGTTATGGAGTCGTGTTGATGCAAAAAGAAAAGGTGATAGCATATGCTTCTAGACAATTGAAGGTCCATGAAGAAAATTACACTACTCATGATTTGGAGTTAGGGGCCGTTATTTTCGCTTTTAGATTATGGAGAATTATTTGTATGGAACAAAATGTGTGGTTCTCACTGACCACAAGAGCCTACAATATATCCTAAATCAGAAAGAGTTGAACTTGAGACAACTAAGGTGGATTGAGTTGCTGAGTGATTATGATTGTGAGATATGGTATCATCCTTGAAAAGGGAATTTTATGGCTGATGCCTTAAGTCGTAAGGAAAGGGATAAGCCATTACACGTTCGAGCTATAATGATGATTGTTCATAACAATTTACCTAAGCAGATTCGTAAAGCTCAGAAGGAAGCGATGAAGAGAAAGAATGTAAGGGCAAAAAATTTGGGAAGGTTGATTAAACCAATAATCGAGTTTCGACCCGATGGAACACGTTGTTTTTGGGAATCGTGTTTGGTTACCGCGATTCGGTGGATTGAGAGATTTGGTTATGCATGAGTCGCATAAGTCCAAGTATTCTATCCATCCGGGATCAGATAAGATGTATCAAGATTTAAAGTTGCTATATTGGTGGCCGAATATGAAAGCTGATATCGCTACATATGTTAGTAAGTGTTTAACTTGATGTTGGTAAGTGTTTAACTTGTGCGAAAGTTAAAGCTGAGCATTAGAAACCGTATGGGTTGCTGCAACAACCTGAGATTCCTGTTTGGAAGTGGGAAGGAATTACTATGGATTTTGTGAGTGGACTGCTGAGAACGCCAAGTGGGTATGATAGATTGGGTTATTGTCGACCGACTGACCAAATCAGCTCATTTCCTGCCTATGAAGAAAATGGATAGTATGGAGAACTCACGAGAATGTATTCTGAATGAAATTGTGTGTAGGCATGATGTACTTGTGTCGATATTTGTTCGAATAGGGCATTTTAGTCTAATTCTGGATGATAGCGCTTTAGGAAGCGTTGGGGACTAATTTGGATATGAGTACTGCTTACCACCCTCAAACAGATGGTCAGAGTGAGAGGACAATACAAACGCTAGAAGATATGTTGCGTGCCTGCGTGATTGACTTCGGAAGTAGTTGGGATCGCCATCTACCATTGGTCGAGTTCTCGTACAATAATAGTTATCATGCAAGTATTAAAGCTGCACCATATGAAGCTTTGTATGGAAGAAAGTGTAGATCGCCTGTATGTTGGAGTGAGGTTGGGGATAGCCAACTCACCGGTCCAGAGTTGATCCGTGATACGACTGAGAAGATTGTCCAGATTAAGAATCGTTTGTTAGCTGCTCGTAGTCGCCAGAAGAGTTATGCGGATAGAAGACTTAAGTCGTTGGAGTTTGAAGTTGGTGATATGGTATTACTTAAGGTATCGCCATGGAAGGGCGCTGTGCATTTCGGAAAGCGCGGAAAGTTAAGTCCACGTTATATCGGTCCATTCAAGGTTTTGGCTAGAATTGGTCATGTGGCTTATACATTGGAGTTGCCTGAAGAGTTGAAGGGGATTCATAGTACTTTTCATGTTTCGAATCTCAAAAAGTGTTTAGCGGAAGGTGAAGTTGTTGTTCCGTTGGAAGAGATCCAACTTGATGATAAGTTGCATATGATTGAGGAACCGGTAGAGATTGTTGATAAAGAGGTTAAGCGACTTAAGCAGAGTCGGATACCTATAGTTAAAGTTCGTTGGAATTCGCAAAGAGGTCCAGAATTTACTTGGGAACGTGAGGATCAGATTAAGAAGAAGTACCCTCATCTCTTTACAAGTAAGAACGAAGCGGAAAGAGTGGATGAGACGAGCTGAGTGCCGGGACGTCACTCCCTAAAGGTGGGGAGAATGTAACAACCCGAGTTTCAGGTCAACGTCTATCCTTAGCTAAGATAGTTATTTTTAATTACGTAAATAATTATAGTCGTTATGCTATATGTGGTTGATGAGAATTTCCATTTATTGGTGAATTTCATTCCGTGATTTAGTTTCTATTTGTCTTTAGTGTTTAAGAAGGTCAGGAAATTTATTCTTATGCTCCGAGAGCGTAAATATGTCATTTTTGTATTTTACGTCGTTTCCCCGAGTTTTTGTAAAAACCGTGTTTAAAGGTCGTGTTTTACGAGGTTTAACGTTTTAATAAAGGTTTTAAACTATATTTAGTGGGACGGATTTAAAATATTTACAAACGTGATGTTACCCGTGTTTGGTCGACTAAGTAACGAAAATATAACCAATTTGTATTAAACTTGCAAGGACTTATGAAAGGAGGGGTTAAAGTTGCCAAATGATTAAAGTTTATTTCTATAAATACAAGCATATATCATACCCTTCATTTCTTTTCCAAATTCATTTTCTCTTGTCTCCTCCCTCTCTTCTTGTCGTCGAACTCAAACCCACACACACAAATCATTGCCAAAAATTCATTACTTACATGCATTTAAATCCGTTTATACCATATTAATCATTGTTCAATCCTCTACGAATCCCACTAAGAAAACCTTACATGCAATGAGTATTTTAAAAGTTGAGTTTTTGGTCAATTTCTCTTGATTTGGTGTATAAGGAAGTGTTTCTAGGTGGTAGATTAATGTTATATTGAATTGGTTTGGTTTGAAAAGTTTGTTTGGTTGGTCTTTGTGGTTCGTCCGATCTTAAAGTCAAATGGGAAGCCATAATCAAGCTTTGTTCTAGTTTTGTGAGCACTTGTTTATGTTTCTTGTTTGATTAATTAGATGATTATTGCATATATGTAATTGTAGCTAGATGATTCAAGTGCAAAATCGATTTGAAAGTGTTACAAGTATGAACACATGTTTGATAGTTTTAGTACATGTTTTTAGGCTAGTTAAGCATGTTGGAATAATTGGAATTTGACAAAAATGAGTTTTTGTATGACTTTGTGTTGACTTTTGTTGACCAGAAAGTTTGACTTAGTCATAGCGTGTCGAGAAATTCTTTAAATCTAAATTAGGCTTTTGAATATGATAAAGGATGTTCTAAGGTCCGTTTTGATATAAGGTGGGCCTTGTAACTCCTAAAAACGAAGATTTTACGGCCAAGTCAAGTTTGGGTCATTTTGGGGTAAAAAGTCAACTACGAAGTTTGACTTTTGAAAGTCAAACTTGCGTATACTTTTGAATATAGTTTATAACAAGTAAAGGGTTCGTAATGTTAGTTAAATTAAGATGAAATGCTAAGTTTGGATTATATTATCCTTACTTTCGGCAAACTTTCTAAAAATGGAAACTTTGTAAGAAACGTTGTAATAATTGATGAATATGTCAAGCGAAATGTTTTGCGTCGCACTTGGAGATTTTAGTATATGATTATATATACGTAATAGTAATACATATATATACATTATATGATTTAATATACTATTAGTCACATACCGCCATATATGTATTATATAGGTCGCGGTTGAGACGTGAAGCTTATTGTGCTTGTTGATTGATTGATTTGGATCTTTTGCTTAAGGTGAGTTCATAGCCTCGCTTTTGAACTATTTTAAATGTTTTAAACCCGCGAGGGGGATACATGTTTGTTTTATAAAATCGAACACATATGATTTATGGTATGCTAGACCCGATATGAGATTGTTTCCGCATAAGTTGCTATTGTCGAAGTCCCTTAATTCATGAACCGTCAATCGCCTATAATGGGTGAACGCTAATGCATTAAATAGATCTATTGGGTTTGACAGCCCTGTCCGGGGTTTGAATCCTTGTGAACACCCTGTCAAACGGACATTTTGTTATTAGAAATATAGAAGGTATATGACAATAATACCTAGTTTGGGGCACTTAAACATATGAAATGCCATATGTATTGTTAACGTTCGGTGTCATGAGCTTAATGCGCGAAAGAAAAGAAGTTGCTATACATTGCATTTGTTGCTTTGTTTTCCCGAGAACTAATTATGTGTTCAAAGATCTTTACTTACTGATTACTTTAAACTCTATGAATTTCACTCAACTTTGTTGTTGACGTTTTAAACATGTTTTATCCCAGGTAATCAAGGCTGAAGGCAACGATGGCGTGGAGGTGTCGTGCGTGTATGGTGATGGATTTTATGGAAAGACTTCTTGTGTGTTCCGGTCTTTCAAAAACAATATCTTATGTTATGTTTAAAACAATGTCTTTTATTTGAACAATTGTCTTTCAAATACTGTATGGTTGGGGTTACGATTCTGTGGGGACCTAACGCATTTTAACTCTGAATAATTATGGAACACATGTGGTTTAAATGTCTTATTTAGGCCGTTTTCTATTATCGTGGTAAAGGATGCTATTTAGTAACACCAAATTGCTAATTTCTGCTACGCAATCTGATGCCTCTCGGGGCGGGTGTTACAAGAGATGTATTAAAGAGCCTAAGGTTATAGAGAACTAGGTCGAGTCTTTTTGAAAACCTAAACTATAACGCTTCTACACGCATGTCGAGACTTCTCGTTGCCATCGGTTACATATAGAAAGAAAAGGTATATTTATTAATTGTTATGTATAGGTATATTTACGTATGTGTTGTATGTATAAATGGTTTAGTATGGATGTACTTATGGATGTGTCGAATGCATAAAGTGTTATGTATTGGTACATTTATGCACGTGTTGCATGCATAGAATGTCATGTGATTATATGATAACTATTATTATATATGTTTGAAATATAATTGAGGTATATACTAAATAAGAATGTCACGAATCGTGAATTTTTATTTGTTGCGCTTTTATGCGAGCTGTTATTTTGATAATAGTGTTCCAATAAGAATAAGAAGTGATACGCTATTAAGTGAGTATTATATGATATTTTCTAGATTATCTTGGTGAACATAATTCCTCCCGATCATGTGGATGATGTACCCATTGTTAAGCCGAATCAACATGATGTTGTCTTTGTTGTTCCCGAGCCTGTCTTAGAGGATGTAGACGAGGACTCAGAAGAAGAAGAATTTGAGGAAGAAGAAGAACCCCAAGAAGAAGAAGATGATATGGAAGTCGATATCGAGGAAGATAAGAATGAGCCAGAGTTGACATATCCTTATGAAGAGGTAGATCCTCTTAACCCTCCGCCACCTGCTTCTGAGTCAGAGCCTGAGGATGTGATTGAGGTTGAGAACACGATTGAGCACAAGGATGAGACTGTTCCTTCTAGTGTCCATGATGTACGTGAATCGTCTATTGCTCCTTTTCTTTGAGAGGACAGTGATGGTCTATTGACTAGTCTCATAAGGAGAGACATTAACTCTTTTTTTGGTCGGATGGCTTCTCTTTCAAGACGACTATGTGGTCGCGAGACGACGCATGCATTGGTCGAGAAGAAAGGAAAAGCAAAGGACGAGTATTATGGTAAGTTGATTTTAGATTTGGGTAATGAAGTGCGTTCTAGTGTGGAGCAAGGAACGGCCGCAATGGAAAAGCTGGTTGAAAAGCTTGGTAATGCTGAAGACAAGGTTGAGTGTAAGAAATTGAAGAAGGAACTTAAAGAAGCAAGGTTTAGCAACACATTCCTTCGTATGCAGAATGAACGAGTCAAGAGAGATCTCTATTGGACTAGAGTTCGAGCTCATGAGTTCTATCAAGAGATGATTCGTAGAGGATTTGTGTTTGAAGAAAGACCGAATGAAGCTATCGATGTTCCGATTGAAGATGAGAAGAGTCCTTCATCTGAGCCGCGAGGATCTCCTCATGATGCTTAGTAGTTTGATTTCAATTGCAGTATCTTTATTGTGTAATCACTAAACTGAGTCCTCAGTTAGTAGACTTGATGCTATTGGTTGTAACGATTTGTATCATTTCATGAAACAATGCAACTATGTATTAACTCTTTTGTGATGAAAAATGAATGACTATCTTTTGATTACTACTTGATGTTGTGTGACTGTTGTTGTGATTGATTTGTCATTGTACCATGTTATGAGTATATCATGTTATGAATGCTTATCAGATTGTTTTCTGTGTAACATGACAGAACTATGAGATAAAATGAATAAAAGAATGAAATAAAAAGACATAAAACGCAAGAAGAAGAATTCTTCAAATGATGGAAGCATTTGAAAGATTTAGAAGATTCTCCATTAAGAACTAAAGATAACAGAAGATAAAGCTTAATGTTTAAAAGATATTCTTTGTTCTTATCCTTTGTAAACCTAGATGATCTCTAATATATAAAGAGATCATTAGGCGTGTAGTTTAAGTATGCACAAAAAATGTAGTCGACTAAAGGTGTGTGTGTTCTAGGCGTGTGATTCATTGTAAACGCCTAGAATGAGTGTTGTAGCCTCAAGATCAATATTTCATTGATCCTGTTACTAGTTAGAGTAACTGTTCTAGAATTGATCATCAAGAATTAGGGCGAATAGTGAATAATATGACTGAAAAACCTTGTCAAAATAACTTTGTTCATTATGCCATTTTCGCTATGCATTCTTTCATGTTCATTGTTATTTTTCCTAGATATAGATCTAAACAATTTGAGCTTAAACGATCATTAGGTGTCCACAATTGGTATCAGAGCCTCGTGGCTCTTGATGTCTAGGATCTACAAGGTTTTTCTAGTTTTCGGTATCAAGGCGAATTCGGTAATATTAGTGTTTCAAACCCTAATTCGGTAAAAGCAGAATCTGTGTAATTCGCTATGAATAACAGTTTCTTTATTCGTCACCTGTACAACAATAACATGCTGGTGCATCTATTTTTAACAAACTTGAGTTTTTGGTTGTCAAGATTGAAGGAAGTTCAAGGTTTGTTTGGTCTTTACTGTATTAACGATCATCAGAGCAGGTAAGTTTTTCTGTTTGAGCTATTAGAATCAACAACAACAGCTTAGTTGGCGTTACTGTTTGGTTTTCTATTTAGAGGGTTATTCAAAACAGAATGGTCGAATGGTCGAATGTTGTTGTCTTATAAGAAAAGTTCATGATAATGAATGTTATTGTTTGATTTGTGATCTGATTAATGTGCGCTAAGGGCATTGATAATGAAGAGTCATGATTAGGTACACGATCACTAAGTGGAAAGTCGATTGGATTTTGTTTTTGGTTTGCTGTTTGCGTGAGACTTTTGTAGTGGTTGTATTTATATGTTACTTATGTTTACAACATTCGTTTTATTGTTACTGTAATGCTTAAAAGCATGGAAGCTACTGTCCATGGAAGGAAGAAATAATTATTGGTGGATCATGGTTATTTGAATCATAAACAACATATTAAATGGTTCATGTGAATAAATGGATGTGAATGGTTAATGGGTAATGTTCTTGGTTCGTCTATTCTGAATGGATTTGCTTAAGGGCTGAGTAAATTAATAGACTATGTTGTTGTTGGGGTCGCATGTAACATTAGTACTACCATAATGAGTTTTTAGTACTTTCAAGTTTATGATACTACTATTCAAATGCATGATATTTATATACATTAAAACTGCTCGTGATATTAGTGATGTTCGATTATGTTAGTACTGTTTAGATTCGTGACAGTTTACCGACACTAATAAGTGTCACTAAAAGCTAAGGAGTAAGGAGAATAAAGATTAGTGACACATTAGTGACAGAATAGCGACAGTTAAAAGTGTCACAAATAGTATGGGAGGAAATAGTATTCAAATTAGTGACACTTTAGCAACAGTTTAGTAATAGATAATTTGTCACTAACAGAATGGGAGGAAGGAGAACACATATTAGCAACGGATTAGTGACAAAAAAGTGTCAATAAGTTAGTACTGCTCGTTGTGTGTTACTACTGCTGGCATTTAAAACAGTTGGTATGTTTGTGATATTACTACTGTTTGGGTTACTCATTACTGCTGCTAAGGTATTATTTCTTCTAATATTAATATTGTCAATGATTGATTTTTGAAGAACAGTAATAACAAAATAAGTTTGTATTGCTAGCTTTGAAAAGCAGATTGGTTAATACTGCTTGGGCTTAATGGGATTAATACTGCTAGTGTTATATGTAACACCCCCATTTTTACATATAGCAGCGGAAGCTAATCTGGGGTATTACTTCAAGGTACAACAGTCATAATCATAGAAAACGAATCAAAAAGAGTCGTTTTTGAAAATAAGTTATCATTCATTATTTCTTTAGAGTTTTTACAAACGAGAGGTTCCCAAAATCTATACAATAAAGTTTGAATGATAACGGTTTTTCCATCTTCATGTCCTCGCCACTCCGTGCCATTAGTTACCTGAGATAAAACATGCTAAAAAGTCAACACAAAGGTTGAGTGAAATCCATAGGTTTAAGTAATATAATTTGAATGCAAATGCGATATTTGGGTTACATTGATATACACCCAGTATTGAAAACATATTTATTATTGCCATTAGCTGATGAATTCGAATCCTTAGGGTATGGTGATACGTTATAGCCCTTGCGGGTACCTATGCCAAAATACCCGCGTGATTTCTAATGATGTGTAATTGGTTACACGTAATTGGGTAAACCAACAGGGAGTCCAACCCAAATAGATATATTCACATCATTCGCGCTTACTACAGAGATAATTTAACATTCATGATTATGAGGACTTAAAGAGGCAAAGTTAGTTACTTAGGCAATAGTAAATGAAAATACATACAGAAATAATTGCATTCATGTTTATAGCATGTATCCCCCTCGCGGGTTTATAAAAAGATTGAAATGCGAGGCTATGAACTCACCTGAACAGTTATAGGGAAATTGATAGCAATGTATATGAAATGAATAGTAACGGCTTTCGTCATTCGCAACTGGGGTGATAAATAATGTTAAGTCCATAGTTTGATTGAATATGTAAGATTTTACATCGATGTCGGTTTTGATATAAAAATTATCATAACACCGTTCGAGCCATCATAATTCAAAAGTCATTCAGTAAACGTTTGAGGAGCTAGGGCACTTTAAATCGTAAATCCAACAACTCAGTCAGAACGTAATACCAAGATGAAACTTCTTAATATGAAGATCCCTAGTATTGTGGTATGATATAATTCGAGACCAATGAATTTTGGAAGCACATCGATGATGATTGATATAAAGTTTATAACATAAGAAATTTTATTTTAAGCATATTTATCAATATCTGGAAATGTTAAGCACGTCAAGCGTTAATTAAAGTTATGTCTTGTAATGTTTTGAATGTGTTTTTATACTTTTCAAAATGGTTAATAAACAAAGCGAAACCACCCCCACAACAAAACAAACCAAAACAACCAAATTTTAGGACCCTTAAGTTTTGAAAGTGGCAGAATATACCCTTGGAGTTTGCACTTTTATGACTTTGGTTCCTCAAGTTTAAAAGATATACCAAGTAAACCTTGTACTTTAAAAAGTGACATAATAGACCCCTGTAGTTATAACTTTGACAAAATGACACTTTTAGTCCTATTAGTTATAAGTTTCTAAAAATTACGATATATACCCCTTGCATGATATAATACAAAAACTTGTCCAAATTGCCATGCAAGCTTATTTTAACATTTCAATAGACATTTATAAGTTATAATAAACTAAAATATGAAGATTTAACACAACGCAAGTTTAAATTAACGATTCGTTAACCTAGGAAGTAAAACGGGTCATATTAGGGTTTTAAAATAAAAACGCGTGGGTTTTAAGCACAAATTATTTCATGACTTATCAAAGGAAGGCCATGTGAACATTATAAAGGTATGAATACAGAATATAAGTGTAGAGAACCTGGTCATGAGCTTATAGCTTAGAAATGGGTCGGAATCGGGACTTTTAGCTTCGTACGCCTAGAATAACGACTCCCGGGCTTCGTTTCTTGGTTTCTTTTGCTTCCTTTATATACCTGACCTTCTTAAGTAACCAATAGGGAATCTATTAGAGCAAAGGATTGCTTCTATGTAAGGGTTATAGAGGAGGAAGTGGGGGATGAAGAAAAATGAAGTGTTATGGTTCCTATTTATAGGTGAAATGATCTTGGTGACCAAGGTAAGCTTATGATCTGAGTTAGGACATGTGTAAGGGCTAGAGGGTGATGAGTAGGGTCTATAGGATGTGTTGGTTAAGCTAGAAACTAGCTTGGATGAGGTGTTTTACCCCCATTGCATGCCGCGGCTAAACAAGAAGAAAAAGGAACCATGTGCCATTTTTAAACTATATAAGGTAAAGATAATGTAATGTGAGGTGCTTGTAATCTGCTTAGGAATGAAGTAGCTTAGTCATGGAGGTGCTTTGGTTGCAAAAAGATGGTGAAAATGATCAAAATGAAAAAAGTGTATACGGGGGTACATTTAGGGCTCATTAGTTCGGAATGGAGTTTTTCTTATCTTAGTAATTCGTGTACATTTGATTAATAATGTTAGGTTACTGATCCTAAGACTTATATTAAGGATTATAATCAAAAGATAATAGGTTTTGGGTTAAAATGGGTAGAAAATGAGTAAACGGGTCAAAGTTACAATTAGGGCACAATTAGGGTTTTCCTACTAATGTATCTTTACATTTATTTTAATATGGTGAAATGATGATGGAAAGTGATTGAGAATGTTGTAATTTATGTTATTACCACTTATTTGAGAGTTGGTTTGAGTTTATAATGGATAAAAATGAAGAAAACGAATTCCAATGGTTCAGAAACTAGCTCGGTTTATAGGGTTTAGGGTTTTAATTAGGTTTTGAGTGCAAAAAGATGTATGAAAGCTTATGAATAGAATAATTAGGGTTTAAAAAAATTTTATATTGAGTGTAGTAGCTTGTACACAAGTGATGGTGAAGAAATTAGAATGAAAACGGAGGTAAAACGGCTATTTTGGAGATCATGCTTAATGACTTATACAGTCAGCTTTAATACTTGTACTATATGATTGAAGAGACCTTTTATATTTCATAAATGAGATGTAATATTACTTGTACATATGACTTTTTTAGTAGCTGGTTTCCATTAACTTTAGAGTTTAATCCTTCATGGAAATTAGGGTTTAAAGGCATATGTATAATGGTTAAAGCCCGTTTGATATAACTTCGAATTGTACATTATAGGAATCATGTACTTTGTAATAATGATACTAAGATATTGGCTTGATATATTATGATGATTGCTTGACATATATGAAGATAGGATTGCCATAGATAGGTTATCTGAGCCCGTTAACTTTAGTTATGCAAGAAATGTTGCACATTGAGATATTGGCCAAGAAATGGTAAAAATTTGGGTAATAAAGCAGGAAATTTTTTTTCCTAAAATAGGTGAGTTCATATATAACTGATAGATTGTACATCATCTAACTTAATAGATGGATATTTACATTTATGAAAATTGTGGGTTGTTATAGTCCCCCATCCTTACAGAAATCTCGTCCCGAGATTTGATTTGATGTTGAAGTGATGATTGAAAACAGATGAGGATATTTGGCACGAATTTCGTCTTCACGTTCCCATGTAAATTCTGGTCCTCTTTTAGAGTTCCAATCACACTTTAACTATAGGAATACGACTTTTTTCTTTTTAATTTTCTTGATCTTCACACGATCCATTATCCATTGGTTCTCTATAAATGTTGAGTTTGTTGTCAAGATTGAAGTTCTTTTCATTGGAATAATAAAAGATTCATTCGGATAAGCACTTCTTGCATTAGAAAAGTTAAAGTAATGTCGGATTACTACTAAGCTCTTCAGTAAGCTCTAGTTTGTACGCCACTGGACCAATTTGTTCAAGAATTTTAAATGGTCCAATGTATCAGGGATTAAGCTTTCCTCGTTTTCCGAACCGAAAGATACCCTTACGGGGTGATACTTTTAACATAACACGATCGCCAACTTGAAATTCTAAAGGCTTTCGCCTTACATTGGTGTAACTTCTTTGTCGATCTCTTGCAGCTTGCAAGCGTTGACGAATTTGTATGATCTTTTCAGTGGTTTCTTGAATTATTTATGGTCGCGTAAGTTGAGAATCTCCAACTTCGGCCTAGCAAATAGGTGAACTACACTTTCGTCCATAAAGTGCTTCAAACGGTGCTGCCTTGATATTGTCATGATAACTGTTATTGTAGGAAAATTCTACCAATGGTAAATGTTTATCCCATCCTTTCCCGAAATCTATAACACAAGCTCGTAGCATGTCTTCGAGTGTTTGGATGGTTCTTTCACTTTGTCCATCGGTTTCAGGATGATATGCTGTACTCATGTCTAGTTGAGTACCCAAAGCATTTTGCAATGATTGCCAGAATCTGGATGTGAAATGACTGTCATGATCCGAGATGATAGAGATTGGCACGCCATGTCGAGAGACTATTTCTTTGATGTATAACCTTGTAAGAGTTTCCATACTATCAGTCGCTCGAATGGGAATGAAATGTGCTGATTTGGTAAGACGATCGACAATGACCCAGATGTATCCATTTCCGTTTGAGGGTTTTGGGTACTTTTGTAATAAATCCATTATTGTCCTCGCCTCTCCCTTGCACATGGGAATTTTCGGTTGTACCAATAAGCCGGATGGCTTTTGACATTCTGCTTTAACTCTAAAACATGTCAAACACTTGCTAACATATTCTGCGATTATTGCCTTTATGTTAGGCCACCAATAGAGTTTCTTTAAATCAGGGTGACATCTTGATCAGAACACTGGGTGAAGAAAATATTTTTGGATTTAATGAGACTGCATGCATGATTAAGTCCTCTCAAACCAGCCAAAAAGTGTAACCAGCTTCGTTATTGATACAACGATTCCATCAGGAACGAATTCCAAATGAATTTGATCCATTCCTTCGAAGGTTCTCCGTTTTTGACATTATTCTCTTTGAGGCTTCATTTTTGGGCTTCGAGAATTTTAAGATGGAAATTATTAGGAGACTGGTTAAGATTAATGCACGAACTACGGAGAGGGTTTGATTTGTTTCTTTCACTTAAGGCATCTGTCTACAACATTTGCCTTTCCGGGTATGATAGCAAATCTCACAACATAAGCCGCGGCTTAGTTTTTCAGCCCTCGACTTGCCATCATATTCAATTCTTTTTGACGAAGAATATGTGAAGGCTCTTGTGATCATGAAAACTATACACTTTGTACTGAAATAGATATGTCTTTAAATTTTAAGAGCGAATATTACTACTCCTAATTCAAGATCCATGATTGGTTATATTTCTATCCTGAGGTTTGAGTTGTCGAGATGCATAGCAAAGACTTTTTCCTCTTTGCATTAATACAGCTCCAAACCCTATGAAGAGACGCATTAAACAGTAAACGACAAAATTATCGTGTTCCTTCTGGAAATCTAAAGATTGGTGCTTCACAGAGTTTTTGTTTAAGGAGTTGAAAAGTTGATTCTTGTTCTTCGCCCCAGATATAACTCTTGTTTTTCTAGGTTAATTTAGTCAAAGGCTTTGCAATTTTTGAAAAACCTTTGATAAATATTCGGTAATAGCCGGCGAATCCTAAGAATTGACGCACTTCTATGGGTGTAGCGGGAGATGTCCAATTCTTAACAGCTTTGATCTTGACAGGGTCAACATGAAGTCCTTGACTATCGATGAGATGACCAAGAAATTGCACGATATGAATCCAGAAATCACATTTAGAGAACTTGGAGTAATTCCAAGATAATTCTGAGATGATTTGCATGTTCTTTTTCATTACGAGAATAGATAAGAATATCATCGATAAACACTATTATGAATTTATCCATATATGGTTTACATACATGATTCATGAGATCTATGAATACACAGACGATTGTTTAAACCAAATGGCATGACTTAAATTCATAGTATCTGTCTCCTTGTTTCTGAAAGTCATTCTTAGAAAAATCTTCTTCCCCATCACATCTCAGTTGATGATAACCTGATCTTAAGTTGATTTTTGAATAAACACTTGAACCTTGAAGTTGATCGAATAAGTCATCGATCCTTGGTAATGGATAACGATTCTTTATGGTAAGTTTATTCAACTCTCGGTAATCGATACACATTCTGAAAGATTCGTCCTTCTTTTTAACAAATAAGACAGGAGCTCCCCAAGGCGATGTACTTGGTCGAATGAAACCTCGGTCGGTTAGTTCTTGAAGTTGGTTAGATAACTCCTGCATTTTTTAAGGAGCCAATCTATAAGGTGTTCGAGCTACAGGTGCTGCTCTGGGGATTAAGTCGATTTGGAATTCTACTTGGCGAACAGGAGGGAGACCAGGTAGATCTTCAGGAAAAACATCTAGAAATTCTTTAACTACGGGAATGTCTTCTAGTTTCTTCTCGTCTGATTTCTTCTCCATTACTTGAATCATGAAAACTTGACAACCTCGGGATATATACCTTTCGGTTTTTATACAGGATATGAGATTTAGTCGAGTTTTACTTCGATCACCTCGAATGATTAAAGTTTCACCGTTGATAGGAATGTGAACGACTTTTTCATCACAGAGAATTTTGGCATGATACTTGGATAACCAGTCCATACCGATGACAACGTCAAAACTACCAAGCTTAATTGGCATGAGATCGATTTCGAAAGGTTGATTTAGCAGAGTTAAAGTGCAGCCTTTAATAACAGTGTTTGTGCTTACTAAGTTTCCGTCAGCCATTTCGATATTATAAAGGGTATCTATTGTAATAGACGGAATATTTAGCATAGAGGCAAGCGATAAGGATATAAAACTTCTATCAGCTCCGGAATCAAATAATACCCTGACTAAATGCTGATTTAGGAGAAACATACCCGTAACGACGTTTGGATCTTGTTGGGCATTCTTATCTCTCAGCATGTAGGCTCTTCCTTGGGCATTAATGTTGGTCTTGCGGCACTGATTTGTGTAGTGTCCTTTCTCACCACAGGCATGACATATAACTGTCACTGGTAGTTGATTACTTCCAGTGGCTGGCTTCTTGTTTCGGCAGTTCTTACTCAAATGGCCCACCTTGTTGCAAATATTACATTTGCCAGTACAAGGTCCGTTGTGATGGAAATTGCATCTCTTGCACAAAGGGAGATCTCCGGCATACCTACCATTTTCTGATGGGGTAACAGCATAGGCTCTACCAGTTTCTTGCCTTCGGTTTTGTTGTTGACGATTGTTGTAGCGATTGTTGGTGTTGCGGTAGTTGTTGTTGTTGCGGGAGCTGTTGTTGAAAGTTCTTTTGTCATCAAACTTTCTTTTGTTGTCGCTTGATACTTGCATTGGAGCATGCTTAGTTACTTGATCCATTAGCCTTTGGGCTATGTTAATGGCTTCCTCTAAAGTTTGAGGTTTAGAGGCAGTAACATTTCCTTCAATGCTTCGAGGTAGACCTCCGATAAAAGCTTCCAAGAGTTTATCGTATTGTTTCGCACCATGTTTGGACACAAAGTGGTTAATTCTTAGAATCTTCTAACATAAGGTTTAAGATCATTTCCCTTTACACTCAGATTGTAAAGTTCCTCTTCCATTTTTTTGATCTCAGTCCGAGGACAATACTTGTTCGTCAGAAGCATTTTTAACTCAGTCCAGGTGATTTGATTAGCTTGCTCTATTCCTATAGGCTGGGCATGTGCATTCCACCAGGACAAGGCATCATTAGTTAAAGTACCAGTAGCAAATGTTACTTTATTTTCCTCAGCACATCTGCTTCGAGAGAATACTGATTCAGTTTGTTCAATCCCGCGAATAAGGCCTACTGCTCCTTCCGTACCATTAAAGCAGAAAGGTTGAGAGATGGTAAACTCTTTGTAGTTTCCCATTTTTACTGCAGGAGTTCCTGTAAGATTATTTGGATTACTAGCACTTGCTATGGCAGCTGTCTGTGCTTCTACGGCTGTAGTAAGATCAGCAATCAGTTGTCGGATGGCATCTAAAGTTATGGCTGGTGTTTCGGATGTTGATGTCCTTTTGGGAGGCATTCTATCAACATAAGATAACGCGTAGTAAGAATGATCTCCTAAGTTATAAAAGAGAATGTGATGCTTAAAATGCTTAAAGAGAAATGCTTATTTTTGAATTTTAAGCACTTAGGGGTTATGGTATGATTCATGAAGATGGAGATAATTGTAACACCCCCAAAAATATCACAACGCAGCGGAATACCACATGGGGTTCTACTTCATAATACACAGCGCTAGATACAAGAGAAC
>BQNB010066508.1:0-34538 GCA_026074375.1 Tanacetum coccineum
AATTCCAACTTGACATAGAGTATACACCTTCTTTAATTTCATTATTGCCATTATTCAAGGATATTAGTATATGTGGCATTATTAGTGTGTATATCGTTTAGAAGTCAAGATTCGATAAGCGTGACAGAGGTGTAGGATTGGTGGTGTTATAAGTGTAGCTATCAGATGTTCAGATGCACGAAATACGATACGAAATGTAAGTGTGAATCGAGCTGACATTTTCGACAAACGAAAGATACAAAAACTAAGTCAAAAAAAGCCTCACCGCAACGCGATCCGCTCGTTAAGTACACATAAAAGAAAATACATTGGATACATATGCACTACGTTAATATTTGGAACTTTTCATCTAGTAATTAGAGAAATTATAATAATATTCAAACACCCCATTTACTTACATACCAAATTTGCTAATTCGTGAATAATCATCATCATAACAATCAATCTATAAACTCTAATAAAACACACTTTAAAACAACCCTTTAAAGCACCCTTATTAATTACCGAATTAAAATTTCTGATGTGGAATTCCTTATTTAAATTAGTATTGTACAACTACTAATGCATCAATTAAATTATAACTCTAAAAATTTTTTACAATTAAATATCTCACAAACCGTTAATCGTTACGTAAAACGAAATATACCATCGCGACGAGAATTAAATCATCTTTCTATTGAGGGGCACTTCTATATATACTTTCGACGAACTTTTTTTTATTATTTTTTCCAGTCACGTCTGAAAAAATCACATGTGATTTTACGAAAACACATGTGATTGTGATACAAATCACATGTGGTTTTTTCAAGCGTGATTGAAAAAAAAGTTCGTCGAAAATATATAGAAGTGCCCCGTATAGAAAGATAAAAAAATACTCGTCGCGATGGTGTATTTTTTTTCGTTTGACGTAAATTTAATTATACCATCGCGAAGAGAATTAAATTATCTTTCTACAGACGGGCATTTTTATATACTTTCGACCATTTTTTTTTTAAATTTCCGCCCAGAAAAAATCACACGTGATTTCTTACATTAAAAATCACACGTAAATTTGTAAATTCACATGCGATTTATGAATTTATGAAATCACACGTGATTTATTCTTACTTTAAATATCAATAATGTGAATTTTGAATCACATGCGATTTATGAAACAGCACGTGATTTTTAAAAACAACAAATCACAAGTCATTTTACAAATCACGTGTAATTTTTTTTTGACGGAAATTTTAACACTAAAAGGTCGTCAAAAGTATATGAAATTGATTTTTTTAGTTACGTCTTGTTAATACAAATAATGTCTAAAAATGTTATTTATATTTTTCGACCTCTCGATGTTTTGATAATGACAAAATGTGAAAACGTTTGCGATAAAATTAAACGTTTATAAATTACTAATCGTAAAATTCCATTTCTAAGATTAATCACTTAAGGTATGGATAAACAAATCATTAAACATGATTAGTGATCAAGAAAATAATTTTTCTTCCCTAAACCTTACATTTTTACAAAAATGTTTTTATAAAAATATAAAAACAAAATATTTATTCATTAAAAGAAATGTTTTATTAAAAACATAAATTTTAAAATTCAAATTTCCCCCCAAAAATAGAAGGTGTTAAATCAGATACAACCTTCACCACAAAAGGACAAAAAAGGGAGCGTAGTCTCGCGAGGCCCCACTTATAGGCCTGGCGGCCACGATACTTATTTTGGAAAGGCCGCGGGACTGCGTCTAGCAACGGCTATATTTTTTGTTCCTATAAATAATGGGCCACCCCATCTGAAAAACAAAACCTCTTGCCAAGAATTTTTTCAGATATGTTTTTCTCTCTTCTTTTTTTCTTTCTAAAACACATATCTTTATCACTAACATACCTTGATCTTGTTTCAAGTGATTAATTCTTTCTTCCTTCATTCTTTCTCTAATCAAGTGCAAGAGAAGAACAATCGTATTCTTCTACATACGATTTGTTGTCAAGTGATCTTTTCTCTTCCCCTTACTCCTCCACTCCTCCTCAAGATCACTATATTATTACATTTACTTAGTGTTGTTGTGTAAATTGGATTGTGTAGATCCAATAGTGTAACTATTGTGTATTGGTGTGATTTTGGATTGTGTGTCAATCCAAAGAGTACATATCATCCTTGTGGGCTATAAACGACTTAGGGAAGTATAGAGAAAATATACAAAAAAGTGGTCTCTAGCTAAGTATTGACTCGACATCTAGCTTAGTGTCGGAAAAGGAAGTAAGCGACGTGTAAACGGTTTTCTCCGCCTAAAGGGAGCTTGTTGACATAGTGAAATCTCGAGTGGAGTACTCGGGGAGTGGTGTAGGAACCGAGAGGTGCTTCGTTGCGAATACAATAAATCTTGGTGTCTTGGTTTGAATCGTTTACTTTCCTTTATACTATTTAGTATGCATGCTTTACTTGTTCATTATTAGATAATTAGTTTGATTCATATTGTTTGATTGATTGACATATAAATCGTATCATAACATTTTTAGTAAAGATTTAAAAACAATCAATTAACGGGTAAACTATTCAACCCCCCCTTATAGTTTTCACAATTGGTATTCGAGCCGAGGTCACTCAATATTTTTAAAATATACTATATTTTAAAGCTTGGATCGATCTATGGATTCCGACAAATATCTAGAAGGGCAAATCCAGGCAAAGACACAAAACTCTTTGAAAAGCGATTATTTTATTTATTGGAAAAATTGATTCGAGACATATGTTAAATCAAAAATCTAAATCTTTGGCATGTTATTAGCTATGGTGTATTTCACCTATTGCACATAAATCCGGAAACAGAAATTAGATGAGGTTATTTCCCTTGTGAAAAAAAATGATTGGTCTCAAAAGAAAATTGCGAAAAATAATGAATGCTAAAGATGGTTATTTACCAATGACCCCTCTTTTTTTTAAACCAAGAAATGAATATGAATGAATGTTCATGTGCAATAGGCAATAGAAATTTCGGAAAACTGTGCTAATCACCCTTCCAAGGTAATCAGCAAGTCAATGTTAATAGATCGACCTTTTGGTTCAACATATGAACAATTCCATCATTTCCCGAAGACGACATATGTAGATAGTGCTTTTGCTAGGATTTAATATCTATTATTCATAGTTTAAAGCTCATGAATAAAGGTTATTTAGTTAAGAACTACGTAAGGGACAGTCTTCTTAGGGCTCTACATCCTAAATGGAGAGCAAAAGTCACGGCTATTGAAGAGTCGAAAGACTTGACATCATTATCTCTTGACGAGCTGGTGGCATTGACAAACCTCAAAGTCTATGAGATGATCATCAAGAAAGATTCCGAAATAGTCAAAGCAAAAGTTGAAAGGAAATCTCTTGCTTTAAAGGCTAAGAAAGAATCTAGTGATGAAGAGTGTTCGACTTCCGGTAGTGAAGACGAAGAGTACGCCATGGCGGTAAGAGATTTCAAGAAGTTCTTTAAGAGAAGAGGTAGATTCGTGAGACAACCTCGGAACGACAAAAAGACGTATCAAAGAAACCGTGATGACAAGAACGGTAAAAGTGATAGAAAATGTTTTAGATGCGGCGACCCGAATCATCTCATTGGAGAATGTCCAAAACCACCGAAAGACAAGAACCAAAGAGCCTTTGTTGGAGGCTCTTGGAGTGATAGTGGTGAAGAAGATGATGAGAAGGTCAAAGACGAAACGTGTCTTGTAGCTCACGCATCAAGTGAGATATGCCTTGGAGTCGACTTGGAGCCCGATGAATGGATCAAGGATAGCGGATGCTCTAAACATATGACGGGCAACCGAAAGCTCTTCTCCACCTACAAGGCATACAATGGAGGTAATGTCATTTTCGGTAGTAATCTTCGTGGTAACATCATTGGCAAAGGTACGATTTCTAATAACTCCCTCATAAATTTGATTATGGACAAAATTGTTGATAAACTTAGGATTTTACTTGCTTAGTATATGTCAAATATGTGATAATAAGTGTAAAGTAACTTTCTCATGAACATGATAGGGATATCATAAGAACGGTAAAGGCGGGGAGGGGTGGGGGTCATGGCTAAAAGGTATTAGGAAGAAAAGCTTATTGTGATGAAATTAGGAAATAAGCATAAGGATCAAAATTTGTCTACAACGATTGATGAAATTCCACCTTGTGGCATAGGAGATAGGACACGCCAAATATGCGTTCTCATCTAATCGTTGCCTCTAAGGATTTATTAGAAAATTACCGAAGCTTAAGTTTGATAAACAACTTTGTTGATGCTTGCAACAAATAGGAAACAGCTCACGTTAGTCAACACTAGCTAGAATGTTGTCTCAACGGATAGATGCTTAGAACCTTCTCCATATGGATCTCTTCGGTCCATCACTGCCGTACGGAGTGACGGAGGAAAAAGTACACCTAGTCATAGTAGAGATCTATTATAGGTATACTCGACTAGATTTCTTAAGCGATATGACCGGAAGCTCTTGATCACTTCGAAATATTTTAGTAAGAAACCAACCAATTAGGATGCACAATAGTGTCAATTAAGAACGACCACGGTAGAGAACATTGATGATGAAGTGCAATTTGGAGAGTTTTGTTAATGCCAATGGGTTTACTCATAAACTTCTCGGCTCACGCACTCTCAAATCAATGGCGTGGTCGAAAGGAAGAATAGGGACAATTCAGGAAATGAGTTGAACATGTTGAATGAGCTATCGTTCCAAAAGTTTTGGTGTAACGCCGTAGTACCTTAAACATACATTCTAACCGAATTCCTCCATTAGAGCATTCTAGGAAAAACACTTATGAACTACTTCAAGAGGTAGAAACCCACACTTAGAGTATATTTAGAGTGTTTGGAAGCATGTGCTTCATTTAAAACACAATGGGTCACCTTACCAAGTTTGACCAAAGTCATACGAAGGTGTCTTTTCTAGAAAAAAATAAAGTTTTCTCAAAATAGTAACAGCATATATCGCCCTAAACAAACCACACTAGGAACGTAAAGAATCACTTAACGTGACATTCGATGAAACTCCTCCACCTTCTAAGACATCACATTTGGTGGATGATGACTTAGATGAGGAAGAAGCAATTAAGGTCACCGAAATTAAAAACCTAGAAAACGACATTGAGGATGAAAACATTAGAACATCTGACGTAATGTCATATCAAGGAATTGGAATCCATCCCTTAGAAAATGTCATAGGAAAATATTACCAAAGAACCATTCAGGTCACGAGTCTAAAACCATAAGTAACTTTTATTGTTTTATGTCTACCATAGAACCTAAGAATTGAATGAAGCCTTAGGAGATGACGTTGGATAGGTCGCCATGCAAGTAGAATAAACTATTCATTGCCTAAAGAACGTTTGGGAGTTAGTTCCACAACCTAAGAATATGTCAAAGTATATGGAACTAAGTGGGTGTTTGAATAGTTAGACGAGACGTGTGTTGTTCTTCGAAATAAGGCTCAGATAGTTGCTCACGGTACAACCTACAACCAACAAGAGGGCATCGATTATGATGAAACTTATGCCCCGGTTGCTAGACTTGAATCTATTAGGATATTATTAGCCTATGCTTGCGCCTTAGATTTTAAATTATTCCAAATGGATGTAAAAAGTGCATTCCTGAACGGTTTTATCAATGAGGAGGTATACGTGGCACAACCTCCGGGATTCATTGATTTTGAAAAACCGGATCATGTTTATAAATTAAAGAAAGCTTTATATGGTCTTAAACAAGCACCCAAAGCTTGGTATGATAGATTAAAAGCTTTTCTTATTAAACATGAATATAAAATGGGAATGGTAGATAACACTCTTTTTACTAAGAAGAAAAGTTCAAATCTCATCATTGTTCAAATATATGTCGATGACATTATATTCGGTTCGACTTGTCAAGACATGTGTGATGAATTTGCCAAAATCATGCATGACGAGTTCGAGATGAGCATGATGGGTGAACTTAACTTCTTCCTTGGATTACAAATTAAACAAATGGAAGATGGTATATTCTTTAATCAATCTAAGTATATTAAAGAAATGCTTAAGAAATTTGGTCTAGAAGATTCTAAACCAATGAAAACCCCCATGTCCTCCGATACTAAACTCACGAAAGACGAAGAGTGTGAGTCGGTAGATAGTACCAAGTATCGAGGCATGATAGGTAGTCTATTATACCTAACGGCAAGTAGGCCCGATATCATGTTTAGTGTCTACCTTTGTGCCCGCTTCCAAGAGGCTCCCAAAACCTCTCATCTTGAAGCGGTTAAGCGTATCTTCCGATACATTAAAGGCACTACGCACTTAGGATTATGGTATCCTAAGGGGACCGGCATAGAAACCGTAGTATATGCCGACTCTGATCATGCGGGAGATTATGTGGACCGAAAGAGCACTAGCGGTATTTGTACGTTCGTGGGATGTTGTTTGACATCTTGGTTCTCGAAGAAACAAACCGCTCTTGCTATATCCACTACCGAAGCCGAATACGTAAGCGCCGGAAAGGCATGTCAACAAGCACTATGGATGAAACAAGCTCTCATCGACTACGACGTACGACTCGACGACGTTCCCATCATGTGCGACAACAAGGGCGCGATTGACCTTAGCAAAAACCCGGTGCAACATTCTCGTACCAAACACATCGAAATACATCACCACTTTCTTCGTGATAATGTCCAAAAAGGACATATCTCAATCGAAAAAGTGCCTTATGTCGACAACATCACCGACATTCTTACTAAACCCCTTAAACGTGAATCGTTTAACTATCTACGTCTCAGTTTAGGAATGATGGAACACATTCCATAAATCATATTAAGAACACTTCTCATTCTTCTGTCTTAATTCTAGTCCGTGTTCCATTCCGTGTCGTGACAACTTAAATACTTCATCCGAAGTACTTTAAGCATGTTTAATTTGCGAAATGCAATTTAAAATGTCACTCCTCTTCGCAAAAATTTTGTCAAAATCAAGTTCAAAAACCCTCACTGATGGCGGCCCCATATAGCCCCCCCTAATTTATTTAGGACCGCCAGGATGATAAGGGACCACCACCAGAAAGACAAATAATAACACTTGAACAAAAATATTCAAAACTAAAAAACAAACACTCCCTTTCTTGCTGCCATTGACGACCAAGAACACAAACCCACCAAATCTCAAAAATCAATCTTTAAAACTTCAATTGAAGATCAAATCAACATCAATAATCATTCCTAGCATCTCAAAGATCATCAATTGTAAGTCATTTCACTTATTTTCTTTCGATTTGAGTCTAGGGTTCATGATGAACATCGAAAATTGAAATTGGGTATTTTCCATTTTTCTTTCAATTTTGTTCAATTAAAACTACTAGGATACAATGTATAACTAATATGCTTCCTGTAGATATAGGATTTGCATACATTGATGAAGTTTGTTGAAAAATTATTTTTGAACCAAAACCCCAATTTCATCTTACAAATCACTCACGTTAGGAACACAATAAAACTGTTGTTATGCATTGTTAATCCAATTCAAAAACATTATTAAATGCATGCATAATGATCTCATGAACAAATTTAGAGATACATAATTCATATGTATTTTTTGACTTGTTTGGTTGAGCAAAATCAAACTAAAGAGCGTTTGGGTTAACTCTTAAGATTTTATATTTAGGTCGAGTTAATCGTTACTCCACATTTGTTGCATATAGGTACACGCTAGGCACAAACTCAAAACATGAAAACAAGTATAAGTGATTAATATATGATCTTGTTACATTTACCTTAGGTGACAATGCCAATAGATGGAGACTTGATGAGTTGGCATATGGTGTCCCTTCGGATGGTCCATATCAAACCAACCCTCCTTCCATCGAGGACAGTGAAATCTCGAGTGGAGTACTCGGGGAGTGGAGTAGGAACGAAGAGGTGCTTCGTTGCCGAACCACTATAAATCTTGGTGTCTTGGTTTGATCGTTTCTTTCTTTATCTCTTTATTATAATTGCTTACTTTGTTTATTACATTAGATAATTTAGTTGTGATTCATATTGTTGATTGATTGACATATAACTCGAATCAAACATTTTTAAGTATAGATTTAAAAACAATAATTAACCGGTAAACTATTCCCCCCCCCCCCCCCCCCTTCTAGTTTCCTACAAAACATAAACTTGAACTTCATTGACTAAATGGTCATATAAAGGAGTGTTTGGTTCAGGAGGTTTTTTGTGGAGTTATGTCTCCTTTAAGGAAGTTCGACTGTTATTTCTTATCATATAACAGTCATTTTGCAGGCCATTACAATGTTTGAATCCTTGTATCTTGGAGTTGACCTCGGTAGAATCCCTTTGTCTCTTTTAGTTTATATCAGATGGCCTAGGGAGGGTCTGATGGGCTATTAATGTCATTTGGGATTCTGCACAGGTTGATGTACCATAAGATAGGATGTCATCATTGTGGTGATGAATGACTTGGGTGGACTTGGGTTTTGAATAGCTCAGGAAATTTCTGGGGCTAGTACTTCCCTTGTCACAGGAGGCTAGGTGGGATATCCATAAACGTGGGTGTTTCTGATTTAGTGATGCCTGTTTGCAGGAAATGTAGCTAAATGGGAAGAGCCCTTCATGTAGTGTGAATGGGGCTATAATCTGCACAATGATGCCCTCTCTTGCCAAGGCTATGCCATTGTGGGTTGAATGGTGTAGTCTGGTAGGAGTTGTGGAAATGTAATTGTGAGATTATGGTATTGGTGCTTTTAGGTGAACATAAGGTTTAGCTTCTCTGGCTAAATCCTCCTCTGTTTCTGTATGGGTAGAATCAGAGGGGATGGTTTCTTTTGTCCGAGTTCTTTTCTATAGCGATAGACATATAGGCGATATCGGATAGGTCTATAGTTTCTGTTTTGAGATTTTATAAGCCAGGCATGTCTGGGCTTCTTGTTATTTGTTGTTATATGTTGGTAATTAATAAAAATGTTCACCTTGCACCAAAAAAAAATGTTGAAGGTAATACAAACGGGTCATTTCACTCGTATCTTTTTAGAGGAAGTAACACAAGCCTCTGAACCAGAAACAATGATCCCAATTTCTCATTTTTACGGCGGGATAATGTGGTTGCTCTTGCTGGTGACTTGGTGCAGTTAGGTCTTGAAAGTTATTCAGAAACTCTAACTGTTATATAACATAATAGATTGAGAATAAGTTATTTGGAGGTTTAAATGAATGCTAATAGAAATTATTAGAAAATAATGATTTGACTCGAATTCGTTTAAAGTAAGAATACATATATAAGGGTTTGGCACGTACAAAGTCTCATTTGGGTATTTAAAAAGGCTCATCTACATGTTTAAAATACACATAATGGATATAGATACAGAAAACAATATTAAATCATATTCATGCAAGTCGTATTTTCGCATCATATCAGTATAAATGGAAAGCTCAATCCATTTATTTTATACAAACATATACATGAAATATGATTGTAATATGAAATTGTTATTTCGTATGCCATATAAGTAATGAGCCTAGAGAAGGACGAAAAGTATCAACCTAATGGTTCATATGGAGCAACATTGGGGAACACAAGACTTGCGCATTGTATCCAAAACACGTACTACTACTAAAAGTGAAGAGTTATTAAGAGGATATATAGTGTAGTTTCTGTGAGGTAGCGATGATGCATCAGTGATCACCAATAAAAACAACATATGTGCAACAACTTAACTAAAAAATAACCCGGTCATTAATGAACTCGTCATTTAAACATGGATGTCAATACCCTTTGGTTATGTACATAATAAACACTAACTCAACTATTATCTATCAACTTATATCATATAAAAATCCGCTTAGTTTATGCCTTTTGTAAATTGAAACCTTTGACTAATTAACATTTCTTAAGCTCTTGTTTCCGCCATGTTTATTCTTAACCAAAAAATTATTTGTTGTGTTAGCCTTTGTTTCCTGTTCGTAGGTCAGTAGGTAATGCAAAATATCATCCCATGCATTATTTGAAACATAATGCCAAACTCGGTATAAATATGAGGTATCATGATCCCAAATACCCTCTAAGACACAATGCCAAACACCCTCAAAATAATCAGTATCATGATCCATTTTTTTTGACTTAACAAAATAATATGAGACTCGTGATTTTTGTAGAGTTAAAAAATAATATGATCATAACAAAAAAACATGAGCATGGATATTACGCGGACTTAAAACTTACTATGCTATACATCACAAATTTTTGCATTGAATTTGGAATATGAGCAGTATGAAGGAAAAAGTATGACATAATATAACATACATACCTTACTTTTCGAGGTCCCATACATACTATCCCCAAATCAGATCCCCAACCACACAATCTATGCATTCATCGGAAATTCCACTGCGTCGTCATCACCTGACTACCGAGCCTGAAATTGTAGACAGAATTAACGGGTTGAGTAATGGGTTATTATGGGACAGGTAAAAACAGGATGAGTTTACCCCAACGCACAAGAACAATAGAAGCAACATGTGACATTTTCGCTAAAAAGGCAGTTTATGCCTAAAACTAATAAGGTGATAATAATTGGGTTCTTAAGATATTATGAGCACTTTGATAATAACAGCTATTTAAGGCTTAAACCTGTTGGTGAAACATTTCATGCAGCCCACTTCTCCACAAAAAGCCTCAAGGGTTTCCACTTCAAGAACTTCAATAGTCAACAAATTAGTATATCACCATCAAAAAGCATAAAAGTCAATTAACTTAACCAAAATAGATATATACTCATGTATATGCTATACATCACAATTTTTTGCATTGAATTTGGAATATGAGCAGTATGATGGAAAAATTATGATATAAGATAACGTACATACCTTACTTTTCGAGGTCCCATACATACTATCCCCAAATCAGAGCCCCAACCACACAATCTATGTATTCATCCGAAATTCCACTGCCTCGTCATCACCTGACTACCGAGCCTGGAATTGTAGACAGAATTAACGGGTTGAGTAATGGGTTATTATGGGACGCGTAAAAACAGGATGAGTTTACCCCAACACACAAGAACAATAGAAGCAACATGTGACATTTTCGCTAAAAAGGCAGTTTATGCCTAAAACTAATAAGGTGATAATAACTGGGTTCTTAATATATTATGAGCACTTTGATAATAACAGCTGTTTACAGCTATTTAAGGCTTAAACCTATTGGTGAAACATTTCATGCAACCCAGTTCTCCACAGAAAGCCTTAACGGTTTCCGGTTCAAGAACTGCAATGGTCCACAAATTAGTATAATGCCATCAGAAAGCATAAAAGTTAATTAACTTAACCAAATTAGATATATACTCATGCATATTCAGGTACCAACGAAATATGTATATTCTCATCAGTGCCCGTATCAGCCTTATCATGGATCTCTTTCACGTCTCTCCATGTCATCATGCTTGTATCCCATTTTCCGAATGCAAGCGTGTTGTTATTCCCAGTAGCAAAAGAAACAATCTACTAAAAATATAGAGAAAACAACAAAAATTTTCATTATTAGGATATAAATGAGATTTTGTACTTCTAAACAGCGCATAATGGCAATCAGGTAATAAAGTTTCACCTTTCACGGTAGATCCACTTGAAGAAGCACCATGATTACTTCGATATAAATAAGGTCCTGCTTACACATGTACAAATAAGAAAGCGTAGTAAGATGGCGATTATGAACCTAATGGGGCATGGTTTAGCAGTCAAAGTTATGACAGCAAATTGATCATTGGTCATTTTCAATACCGAGGATACATGAAATGAGTTAGAGATGTTGTGTTATCCAACATCAAACTTAAAATCAAACTTATTTCTAATCAATTGTTGATATACGGCACGGCGAGCATCCACATCACCACGCTATATTAGGAAGTAAACAATAATTAGAAATATTATGCTTTTTTTTTTGTTTCAGAATAGTGAAAGTAGAGTCTTGAATCTAAAAATTGGTATCAAATGTGCATATAATATTTAGGGTACGTATCCAATGCTTCAGTGATTGCTCACCTGCATCGAAGCTCACCTGCACCAAGCATTGGCTTCAATAGATAACCACATCCACTGCTTCATCAGTAGCTCCTGTATACACAAATAACCATCACATTAAGACAAACATAACATTACAAATTATTCACAGAAGTTAAGCAGGCTTAGTAGAATGAGTTACCGACTTGCATAGACTACTGTGTGAATCTCATCAATGAAGAGAACAGATTTTTCCATTCGAAGCATGAACCTCTTTAAGATCAGCTTTAACTCGCTCCTCAAGATCTCGTACATATTTGAGGCATCTTCTTGAAAGGTTCTTTGAGGCATCTTCTTGAATGGATTCATTTTATCATGCGTATGGGTTCCTTCAAGCAGCTTCCTTTGGTGAAAAACATTTACCTATGGTTAGACCCACATCACATTGAGTGTCAAGTAAAATAACAAATAACCTGATAAAGAATCCATTGCAGGAGGGATAGGAACATCACGTTCTTTCTCAGCAGGTATCAATACTTAAAAAAACCAAATATCCAATCAGTGCCACAATTTTAACAACTTATATAGCTAAAAAACCAAATATTCACTCTTCTAAGTTCAAGTGTATTCGTAAAGCACAACATATACTAAGCTACTGTATTTATCTTGAAACATAGATACAGTATCTAATGGGCAAGTAATAGATGTCAAATATTCCTTTGATCGAATCAATCAGAAATTAATAATATTATTTCCAAGTTTACTTATTTTATTAACATACCAGATCGGCACAAGTCAATAAAGGGTTTGAACGGCATCCCTTTTACAAAAATCCTTGAGTTCTTGGGCGTGATCTTGAATCAACAGTTTCAACCTTAATTTATTGATATGAACGATCACAATTGAGTTAATTAGTCAATATCCACTCCAATGTCAAAACTTTACATTTGAATAAATCCCGTTTTGACCCATGACACGACAACCTATCTCATGTGTTCCACCATAGAGTGGACCGTTCAGTGAAGAGACCTCTTCTTTGAGGTTCACATCATATTTCTTGTCCTTTGCATATAATTAAGATGCAGTAACATCCATTTTGTTCTACGGGCTGTATGGATAAAAAATCCAACCCAAATTCATAATCCATATATGCATAATTACCGACGGGCTGTATGGAAAGCATCTAGTGGATGTGGCGGGTTCGGTTCATAAAACTCTTTTTGAGACAATATTTGTCGTTTAGTTCTACTGGCTGCTGTGTTTGTGTAAACAAATTGGGTTCACCCGTTTACCAATCTGAGTTGACAGATCAACCCGTTTAACCCACCCCCTCTTTTACGCTATTTGACTCTTCAAGTATAAAACTATTTAAACTTTTTAAAGCTTAAATGGGTTGACTAACAATGGAAATTGAGAACTTAAGAAACTAATTAACCAAAAGTAGAAACTAATCAGAATGATTTCTTGGTTATAATTGATTTTATGGTATGATGTTTGGTTGGCTGATTAAATATTTAACAAAGAGTGATTTGTACATGATATTTTGAGATCATACACATAGAGTAAATTAAATGTTAGGCGTTTTTTCAATGCATCACCACCTTATTTCAATTCATCAGCCTTCCGTTTTAAAGCACCGCAGTTGCAATTGATCACGCTGTCACAATTCATCAACTCGATGTCCTAATTACTCAGCCCGTTGTTTCAATTCCTCAAGATGTTATGTAACATCATTTCAAAATGCGGCTGATACGGACAGTGCTACATCAGCGAATATTGAAGGTTTTTTTTCATATGCTTCTTGAACTGGCTGTCAACCACTATCAGACCCAATCTGAAAATGAAAATTTTTGATCTTACAAATTAAATGAGTAAGTGACCAAGTGAACTTATATGTTGTGTTTGCACACAACATAGCTTTTAAGGAGCCAGAAAATGATATTAGGGGGGCTCAAATTTTTTTCCAGATAATGTTAGGGGGCTTCCATACTTTCCGATCAAAAAAGTAAGTTGCTGGCTTCCATAGTTTCCGATCAAAAAAGCTTCTTTTCGCAATTGAAGATAAGCTAGTCATCGGCCGGTTGGGGGGGAGGGGGGGGGGGGGCGAGCAGTACCAGCCCCCCCACTAGCTCCGTCATTGCTTTTAAGGTTATTGATTTCTAAGAATATATGATTACGATAATTTAACGAAAGAAATGCGATAGAGTGACAAATATATGAATCACCGCTTACTTAAAGTCGAGTCCATGTAGTTGTAGCATTACCTCTAGTGCCATCCTAGAGAAAAGTATTAATAAGATTTGTATAAAAAATCGCAAATACTCTTTTTGTGCCATTAAAAAAATGTTCCAAAACATTCTATTCTAGTCACGATCAAGAGGTTAAGCATTGCAGTAGGTCTCTTTCATTTGTACTATTTTATTGTATCGACACTTGTACTTCTGCTAATTTTCAGTTTTCTTGAAGATTAGATCATCAATGTCTTGTCTATTTTTTATATACAGAAAGATTCATAAAGAGTAAAAAGCATGCATAAAGATGGGGGGTTTATGGGAGTGCGAGACCTAGATGCTTTGTCAACATGCTAGTATGCTACTTAATTTAAATAGGGAATTAGAGTACGAAAGGAGCTTGATTTTACAATCAAGTGATTTTCTTAAAAAAGCGAGATACCTTACCTGTTTTACCAATTATAGTGACGTACTAAGAGAATTCTCAATAACAGCAAGATACTTGCATTCTGTTAACTATCACAACAACAATATTTTGGTTCTTTACTAATCATATCAACATACTTCGATTTTTAACCCATCATTACAATATTCTTTTAGTCTTTTACCAATTATCCAACACAGCTGATTTTGTTATTCAATGGTTCTAAAGTAACTTACACATCAGTGAATAGATCATTGCACTATGCAACGTTAAAAATAAGGTAGAAGAATGATAAAGGTTCAAACTATGGCTTATCCTAAATCATTTTGAGTAAACTGCAAAATACATCCATGTGGTTTCAATTTTCTCACATAATACATCTCCGTCAGAAACTATTGGCAGTATACATCCTTCGTTAGGCAAACGTTTGCCACAATACATCCCTGAGAACGAACGATGCAAATATTTTTCCGTTATCTTCTCACGAGGGATGTATTGTGTAAAAAAAAACCACAGGGATGTATTTTGCAAATATATTTTTTTTAATTTTTTAATTTTTTTAATTTTTTAATTTTTTAGTTTTTTTTAATTGTTATTAATAATATTATTATTATGATTATTATCGGCCAATATTTTATTTTTGTATATTAGGAATAATTTTTTTTATCTGACGTTATTATATGTTTTCGTACGTTTTCATACGCTTTCATCCGCTTTTTTATCCGTTTTTCGTTTTTGTCCGTTTTTCTCCGATTTCCTCTCCGACGTTATTATACCGTTTTCATACGATTTGTCCGCTTTTGTACGCTTTCATCCTTATTGATTATCAGTTTTTATCTGTTTTTTTACGTACGAAAACGTATAATAACGTCGGAGTAAAATGGACAGAAACGAAAAAAACGTACCAAACAGATAAAAAACAAATTTTTTTTATTAAAAATATACAAAAATAAAAAACGGACGATAATAATAATAATAATAATTAAAAAAAATTTAAAAATTAAAAAAATAATAAAACAAAAAAAAATTTAAAAACAAAAAAAAATTAAAAAATTATTTTCAAAATACATCCCTGTGGTTTTTTTACACAATACATCCCTCGTGAGGAGATAACGGAGAAATATTTGCATCGTTCGTCCTCATGGATGTATTGTGGCAAACGTTGCCTAACGAAGGATGTATACTGCCAATAGTTTCGGACATGGATGTATTATGTGAGAAAGTTGAAACCACAGGGATGTATTTTGCAGTTTACTCAATCATTTTAAAACAGGACAAACAGTAGGCATGTGAACAAACTATTAAATTGATATTATACCATATATATTAAACATCAAGATTATTCCCTCGAGGCTGAGTAAATGCATTTAATACCGGGTTGCTCTTACACATTGTATCCGGATTTTTTGTACCCGGGAAGTCATTTCATGTTTGCCTACCCGGTTTCTCTATTATCTCTCTCTCTCAGTTTCTCCACACTTCCACAGTTACATCTTCACTCGCCTCTCCACTTATCCAGGTGTCTTTCTAACCATGACTCATCAAACCCATCACTCCCAATTTAGTCTCCCTAATTCTTTTTTCAGGGATCTCAAAAACTCTAAAAACACAAACAGAAAAACTTAAAAAACCCAAACAAATGAGAACTTATCTGAAAAGTTAAAAGAACCCTTATAAAATCTCATAACCCTTCATAAACATTCCTAAAATTCCGACATTCCGACATTGATAAGCAAGATCAAAGGTATTGTTGGATTTATTGGTTGTGGTAATCTTTGTTTTTTTATGGGTTTCATTCGATTTTTTTATTGCATGTTATGATTTTTTATAAATTAAAAACGTGGATGGATTAAATTATTTTACCAATAGTTTATTTTTAGATTTGGGGTCTCTTGGTGATTGTTGTTGATTGAAAATTCAAGGCGGTGGTGTCACGGTGGCTTATTTGCAGGTATTGATATTGTTTAGTCAAAGGATATCTAGCATTAGAGGAAGACAACAACAGAAACTAAATGAGGTCAGTTCTTATGCTATTTGTTATAATGTTAATATAATTTTTGTTAGTCAAGATTTTGACTTTACAAGAGTTTTTAGAGTTGCTTATGTTTCTGCTTATACATAAGAACTGCTTAAAAGGGGGAGGGAGGAGGGGGGGGGGGTTGTGTTACAATGATATTTTATAGGATTTAGGGGTTTTTTGCTTATACTGAATTTGGTATAAATTTGGAATTTTTGGTATTTCATTAGCAGAGAATTAGGAATTCAAGGTATGTTTTTATGGTAGTTTTTGTTTTTAGTTGACCATTTTTGATGGCTTTAGTTTTTGGAGAATTTTAAGGGTTAGTGTAATGCAAAATTGTGTGTGCGAATTCATTGAGTGGTGTACTACTTTAGGGGGTCTTTGGATTAGAATATTTGTTGGGTTTAGCGGGTTATTAAGAGTTGGGAGGTTAATAAGCTTACTTCTTCCAGCTTATTACAGATAGAGCTTTAAAGGTTAGTGAGCATCAAGTGATGATATGACAAGTTAAGAGTGCAAAGTCAAACAAAAAAATTAAAGGCGGCACATTTGTCCCAAACGGGCCAATTTTAGGTTAAATATTATGTTTAACAACTCACTTGAGTGAGCTAAAGGATTAAATTAAAATGGAAATGAGTAAAAAAGGGGAGTAATTAAGGTGCGAAAATTAGATTAACAAAGAACATAGACACAACAGTTCATGTCATCAAAATTCCCATCTATATCCAACACTTAACATACCTAAACATCATTTCCTACGATATCCTTAACCCACTATTTCGGTGTCAACTCAAAGTGAATTAACGAAAACGCCTGTTAACCGCAACATATGTATAAAATACATGTCGAACATAGTTATAAAAAAGGTCGATATAAATTTTTTCTACTTCACGACCAGTTTTTCTACTCACCCCCAAAAAGTACACCCACAAAGCGCCTGATAGCCAGAACCAGTGTTGCAATACAAAAGGGAACACTAATTGTTTTACATCTGTTACAGATTGACCAGGATCAAGCTAAAGCTAGCGTAGACGGGTAAAGTGCAATGGGTCACAACGGTATAAACACAAATGTGGAAGCAAAACTTTCGTTTGACAGCACTTACCCAAACCCGTATGAACCTATGAGGAAGTAAACAAATAAGGCAAACTAAAAGCAACTCTAACCAGCCCCCAAACAATATCAAATCAACCAAATCAGCAGGTATTAAAGATAATCAAACACACACCAAGAACACCAAGCTTTTAGCGTGGAAAACCCCAAAGTGGGTAAAAACCACGGGACACCTAGTGCCGCTTAAATCCACTATCAAGCAAGAGAGGTACACAAAGTCTTCTCTAGATAACACTAGAGGCATACAACAATCATCATAATCTTGGAATCAATATCAAGATATATGGCAACAAACAAAGAACAAGAAAGGAAGAATATCACCAAACAACTTGCAATCTGCCCGGGTAAGAAACAGAACTTCCAGGCCTCAAAATCAAGATCCCAACGGTCAAAACCTTCCTTTATATGCAAGGAAGCTTCAGTCCAAAAATCGTGACGATCCGACGGTGCAAACTCCGGGGATCGACGAAACACTGCTGCTGGGTTTTGGGTGATAAAAAACTCCGAAAATCATCTTCTTTTTTTTCTTTTCTTACTCTCTTCTCTCTTGTTTTTCACACTTTATAATGAGCATAAGGATGCCCTAAATAAGGACTAAATGGACCCAAGATGGGCCCCAATGTGTTGGGCTCTTAATCCTCATGGACTAAGAAAATACCCAACAAATCTCCCCCATTTTCTGTCTATGAGGATGAGTTCGCCATCCCGGCGAACGAGCAACAGATCTTCAACTTTTCTCTTGCTACAGCCTTCGTCAACATATCGGAAGCATTATCATCCGTATGAACTTTATTAAGTTCAAACATACCATCTTCAATGGCATCTCTAATCCAATGATACCGGATATCAATATGTTTTGTTCTTTTATGAAACATCGAATTCTTAGCAAGGTGAATAGTACTTTGATTGTCACAAAGAACCGCATAACGTTGTTGCTTGAAACCAAGTTCTTGCAAAAACCTTTTCAACCACAATAGTTCTTTGCACGCTTCCGTTGCTGCCACATACTCAGCCTCTGTTGTAGACAAGGCCACACACTTTTGCAATCTTGATTGCCATGAAACAGCTCCCCCTGCAAAGGTCATCAAATATCCAGAAGTGGACTTCATGTTGTCCTTATTTCCAGCCAAATCTGAGTCTGTGTAACCAACAAGCATGGGTTTCCCATTTCCAAATGTGATACCCAATTTGGAAGTACCTCGCAGATATCGAAATATCCATTTAACAGCTTCCCAATGCTTCTTACCAGGATTTGACAGGAACCGACTGACAACACCAACCGCATGAGCTAAATCCGGCCTTGTACACACCATAGCATACATTAAGCTACCAACCGCTAAGGCATATGGAACTCTATCCATCTTTTCAATATTCTTCTTAGAAGAAGGACAATCCTTATCAGTAAGCTTAAAGTTGGGAGTTAGAGGGGAACTAACCACTTTAGCTTTATCCATGTTGAACCTGCGCAGCACCTTCTCAATGTATTGCTCTTGTGATATATGCAACTTCTTGGCACCTCTATCGCGGAAAATCCGAATGCCAAGGATTTGTTTTGCTGGCCCCAAGTCTTTCATAGCAAAGGATTTGCTCAAATCTTGCTTCAATTGGGCAATTCTTCCAATGTTCTTGCCAACAATCAGCATATCATCAACATATAGCAATAAGATGATGAAGTCATCATCACCAAACCTCTGAAAGAAAACACAATGATCAGAAAAAGTCTTTCGGAAGCCTTGCTTCCCTATAACCGACTCAAACTTCTTGTACCACTGTCTCGGTGCTTGCTTCAACCCATACAAACTCTTCTGAAGTCTACACACGTAGTCTTCCTTCCCCTTAACCTGAAACCCTTCAGGTTGTTCCATATAGATTTCTTTATCCAGATCACCATGAAGGAAAGCTGTCTTGACATCCATTTGCTCCACCTCAAGATCGAGGCTAGCCGCCAAACCAAGAACAACTCGAATAGATCCCATCTTCACGACTGGAGAGAAAATCTCATCAAAATCAATACCTTTCTTCTGACTGAAACCTTTAACCACCAATCTGGCCTTGTACCTCGGTCTAGGAGTATACTCTTCAGTCTTCAATTTGTAAACCCATTTGTTTTTCAAAGCTCTCTTGCCCTTAGGCAACTTCGTCAACTCAAAGGTATTGTTCTCATACAAGGATTTCATCTCATCTTGCATGGCATCAAACCATTCTTTCTTGTGTTCATCTTCCATAGCTTCTGCATAACACTCGGGCTCTCCCCCATCAGTGAGTAAAACATACTCATTTGCAGAATAGCGTGTGGAAGGATGATGATCTCTAGTGGACCGCCTAAGTGGAACAAATGGTGGCATAGGCACTGGCAACTCAGGATGAACGTCTTCATCTAGGTTTGGTTGCTCTTGAGCATCAACATCATCAGCACCATGTTCTTCATCATTTTGTTCTTCATCATTCTGAATATCATCTCCAAACTGTGCATCAAAATGTTTTGGAGGAACCGGATCTAAGTCAATAGGATCATCATTATGTTGAGGAATTGTCTCCTTCTCAGTCTTCTCAACATCTTTCAAAGTTTGATCTTCGTCAAACTCTACATCTCGGCTGCGAACAAGTTTCTTTTGTACTGGGTCATACAACCTGTACCCAAGTTCATCTTGACCATACCCGAGGAACACACATGGCTTATTCTTCACATCAAGCTTTGATCTTTCATCTTTGGGAATATGCACAGATGCCTTACATCCAAAGACTCGTAAATGATGGTATGAAACATCTTTGCCGCTCCAAACCCTGTCAGGAACATCAAAACGCAAAGGAACACAAGGGGTTAAATTAATAACATGTACCGCCGTATTCAAAGCCTCACCCCAAAAAGAAGCAGGCAACCCTGCATGTGAAAGCAAACATCTGACTCTCTCAACCAAGGTTCTATTCATCCGCTCTGCCAAGCCATTCAATTGCGGTGTCTTCGGTGGAGTCTTTTGATGCTGAATTCCATGCTCTCTACAATACGCGTCAAAGGGGCCAATGTATTCACCTCCATTATCACTTCGAATACATTTAAGTTTCTTCCCTGTCTGCCTCTCAACTAAAGCATGAAACTGCTTAAACACATCCAATACTTGATCTTTAGTCTTCAAGGTGTATACCCAAACCTTCCTTGAATGATCATCGATGAAAGTGACAAAATACGAACACCCACCAAGTGTCTTAGTCTTCATGGGACCACAAACATCGGAATGTACCAGATCAAGTATGTTCTCCGTCCTAAAAGAAGGACGACTCTTAAAAGCACGTCTAGTCTGCTTTCCTGCCAAACAGTGAGAGCACTTCTTCAGGTTAATATCATGCACACCGGATAACACATTCTTCTTAGAAAGAATAGACATCCCTTTTTCACTCATGTGACCAAGTCTCTTATGCCATAACTCGGTCATATCATCATTGTCTATAGCATTGACAATGCTCTTGGAGATCTTCGGATGTGTCATGTATAACTTGGATTCCCTTTTCCCTCTTGCAACAATCAATGATCCGAGAGTCACTTTCCACAAGCCATTACCAGAACTGTTGTGGTAACCATCTTCATCAAGAAGACCTGTTGAGATAATATTGAGTCTCATATCCGGGACATGTTTCACATTATGCAAAACCAATTCCATCCCTGTGTCAAACTTCAAACAAATATCTCCAATACCAGCAATCCTAGATAGCCCAGTATTACCCATCCTAACAACACCGAAATCACCTGGTGTGTAAGATGAAAAATATTCTTTTCGTGTTGCAACATGACACGTAGCACCACTATCAAGAATCCAACTCGAATCATCATGAGCAAGGTTAACCATATCATAATCTGAACAAACAAAGAACTCATCTGTGGTGGTATTTACTTCAGTACTGTCATCACCATCATCATCTTTCTTGTGCTTGTTCTTCTGATTATTGTAGTTTTTCTTCTTGTTCTCCTTTTTCAACTGTCTGCAGAACTTCATTGTGTGTCCTTTCTTGTGGCAGTGATAACATTCAACATCAGCAAATTTTCCTTTGCTAGAACTGCTACGATGATTACCTCTGTTACTCGGGCCTCTACTTTTACTTCTCCCCTGCCTTTCTGTGACCAAGACATCTGAATGTGAAGAGGAACCTTGTGACTTTCTTCTCATCTCTTCATTCAAAATACTACCTTTAGCCAATTCCATGGTGATAACACCATCTGGTGCAGAGTTGGACAAGGATGTCCTAAAAGTTTCCCAAGTATCCGGTAAAGTACCAAGAAGCCACAAGCCTTGAATCTCATCTTCAAACTTGATACCCATACCTGCAAGCTGATTTATAATACCCTGAAACACATTTAAGTGATCGGTAACAGGGGACCCATCAGTATACTTTAATCTCATCATTTGCTTGATTAAGAACAACTTGTTGTTTCCAGTTTTTCGAGCATATAACTGTTCAAGTTTGTTCCAAAGAGTACGAGCATGCGTCTCCTCACAAATATGGTTCAAAACATTATCATCAACCCACTGCCTAATATAACCACAAACCTGTCTATGCAAAATAGTCCATTCTGCATCTGTTTTGTTCTCAGGTTTCTCAGTACTAAAAACAGGCAAGTAGTAGTCTTTCACATAAAGGAGATCTTCCATCTTCCCTTTCCAAACATGATAATTAGAACCATTCAAATTAACCATCCTACTTGTATTAGCTTCCATCGTTCAAACAGGTAAGTCCCCAACCAAGAGCCTACAGCTCTGATACCAATTTGACGGGTAAAGTGCAATGGGTCACAACGGTATAAACACAAATGCGGAAGCAAAACCTTCGTTTGACAGCACTTACCCAAACCCGTATGAACCTATGAGGAAGTAAACAAATAAGGCAAACTAAAAGCAACTCTAACCAGCCCCCAAACAATATCAAATCAACCAAATCAGCAGGTATTAAAGATAATCAAACACACACCAAGAACACCAAGCTTTTAGCGTGGAAAACCCCAAAGTGGGTAAAAACCACGGGACACCTAGTGCCGCTTAAATCCACTATCAAGCAAGAGAGGTACACAAAGTCTTCTCTAGATAACACTAGAGGCATACAACAATCATCATAATCTTGGAATCAATATCAAGATATATGGCAACAAACAAAGAACAAGAAAGGAAGAATATCACCAAACAACTTGCAATCTGCCCGGGTAAGAAACAGAACTTCCAGGCCTCAAAATCAAGATCTCAACGGTCAAAACCTTCCTTTATATGCAAGGAAGCTTCAGTCCAAAAATTATGACGATCCGACGGTGCAAACTATGGGGATCGACGAAACACTGCTGCTGGGTTTTGGGTGATAAAAAACTCCAAAAATCTTTTTTTTCTTCTTTTCTTACTCTCTTCTCTCTTGTTTTTCACACTTTATAATGAGCATAAGGATGCCCTAAATAAGGACTAAATGGACCCAAGATGGGCCCCAATGTGTTGGGCTCTTAATCCTCATAGACTAAGAAAATACCCAACAGGCGCGTACAACCTTATCTATTATAAGAGCAGAAGCTCAATCAATTTTAGATATGGTATGTGCCTTGCTATTCTCTAAAAGTTGCTATCTGTACCTAAATTCGATTACATTGGTCACGACTGACTATATTCTCCTTTTAATCAATTCCACTTAAGTCTAGGCAATTAAAGATGCTACTCAAGCCACTGAATCTAGAAGGATAATGGCCCTTTTTGTTCTGGATGCATTAATTTGTATCGATCATGAGTAGTTTTTCTTAAGCTAACTTTAAAGCAGAGGGTTTCTTAGGTCTTGCTTCATGAGTATCAGCAATGCTTCGCATCGGGTTTGTTATAATTCATGAATACAAAGTAGTTTTCCCATTCTCCTTTTTCTTTATATTACACAACCAATTACACAATATTTTTTTAATGGAATCTGTGAATTATAAGGCTTCACTTAAAACTGTTTACATAAAATAGTCACTAAAAATGATTTATTGTGTCTAAACAGCCCCCTTAAAGACATTATTCTGCACAAGAGTTCGGCAACCAAACATCTCTATTAGAAAATGTTTTTTACACAAGCTTTTAGCAATCAAACAACCGTTTAGAAACCATTTTCTGCACAAATATTTCAGCAGTGAACTAGCGTTTTAGAAACACGTCTCTGCACAAAAAATTCAGCATCAAATAATGCATATTAAAACATACACACAACAACAAGAACAATAACTCACAAATACCACTCACTTTATCTTTGGTTCAGTAACCACCGTGATCAAACGAGTTAAAAACCTGCTTCTCCATGTGTGTGATTGAGAAGGGTATATGGTGATCGCACATTAATTTCTTACCTCATACGTAAGGTGATGTACCGTTACCCCAACCTTACGTATACTTTAATCACATATATATAGTATTTTTGTTCCACTAGGTTTTTTTTGTTTTTCTCATAGTATGATCTTCAAATAACATATATGCAGGGGAAAATATGGATCTGTATTGTTTAAGAAATAAAAATTGGTAATCAGACTCAAAAGAAATTACGAAGTCGGAATGAAAAAGAGTCAATTTTGTCTCATGTGTTTAAAATTAAACAAACACCAACGTTTACAGAAGCCCAAAGCCAAATAATTCATAATCCGATAATGTAAGCCGATACAAACACCCTTTAAGAATTGGTGCCATTTTGGTGTTTCTTTTAAGTATTTAATATTTGAAGTATTAAAGTAACAAACTCCATTTAACTTATTTGGTGACTATTTTGCGGGTGGATATACCCTTCAAATACCGTATTTTATCAGATGCCAGCAACGCACATACAAATCATCTGCGAGACAAGTAGCCTGATGTGCAAACTATTGCAGCTAAATACATATGAGCGCATGTACGTCAAAAATTTTGAAAATGATAACTCACTTTGAGAATAAAATTGAAAACACATCAGACAACAGGGTTTGGCTAATATGGGGTGTTTGGGTCACTGAAATTTTGTATATAACTTGCTTATTATACCCCGGTGAAAACATGAAGTAAAGCTATCTTTTTATACACCCGGGTTGAACAAATTATATGATTATAGCTGATGTATGTATAATAACACTTGGTGTAAATGGTAGACTTTATCTAGGAAATATTTTTAGTATCAGTTTATTTGTGTTGTTGTTTGATTAGGAGTTATCACAGACCACCACCGTACCTGCATCCTTGACACCTTATGGTGGTGGTCTAGGAGTTATAAAGTGGATACTTAGTTTTAGGAGTAACTTATCCACAATTGATTGAAGGCTCCGGGTCAGCATTCCAGAAGGCAAAAAATGTGGAAGAAGGTGTGGAGTCTGTCACATGGCAGGCAGCCGTTTTAGTTCCGGATGGTTTAACGTTTCATAAAGGTGGCAGGATGAATTGTGGTCATACTGCCTATGGAATGGTTCAATCTGATATAGTACCTGGATGGTCTGAGTTGTTGCTTGAGCATGCGTATTCTGATTCTCAAGGTATAAACTTCCGTCCTATGCCATTTGATGACTTCTTTTATACTGTCTAATGTCTATATTAAGCACTCCTTATCAGATTATTGCCTACTTGACATGGATTGGTGACATAAAGTGATGCACTATAGGTTTAATATATGGATAGAAAATTAAACATGTCTATTATAAGACCCTATGACTGTCAAAGTTATTTTTTTTATGAAAAAGTCAGTTCCAACTCCAGACCATAGAGAAGAAACAAGAGGTCTTTGATTCTATCTTATATGAAACTGGGTCTGTTGGAGACGATACTAATAACAACAAAGGAGGGAATGCGCCGATTGCGATTTCAAGCTCACGTGGTTCTGAGGTTGATTTAGACAGTGGTGTAGGTACCTCGCCTTGGTAAATAATAACAAGTTGAGGTACTGGTCCATGTTTTTCTAATATTTTGTCCTGTTTAAACAAAGTCTTAACTTTAGAAATGTTTTAATGCAGCTGAACTAGCAGTGGCGGCTGGAGTTTTCAGTAACGTGGAGCCAACGAGTTTACATATCTTCAATTGCATTCACGTAAGTATACGTAAATCTGTTTTGCAAATGCAAACACTTCATAAGTATACTACTTATATTTCTCCAAAATTAGATTTTCTTACAATTTAATCAAGGTTTTATTTTTAGATCAATATTGAAGCCATGAAGATTGGTTACAAATTAAAAGGTTTTATTTTCTTACGTTGGAAGCCATGAAGATCCCGACAAACTAGCAACCAATCAAGAAAATTAACTAACATTTTAGGTTAACATTGTTATATAATTACGATTGCGTACTTTCTTTTACATGACAAGAAAAACACAGAAAAAAGTAGCAGCTTATTTAACTCTTGGAAGATGCGGATCAAAATTTCATTAGAGGCTGCTAGGGGAATTGAATACATTCACTAAATTGGGTAGCTAGAGTCTCTGATTTTAGGTTATCTTTGATGGGTCCAGATCTCAATTCACAACAAAGACCAACAAAGGCAGTCGGGACAGTTGGCTACATTGATCCAGAAAACTATGGACTTAATGTAGTTACTGGCAGGAGTGAAAGGGTTGCTAGAATTTCTAACGGACCCAATGCTGCTTATCCACTGATTATATTGATGATAGGAGTAGATTGTACGAATAAGGTAACACTTCTTTTTGAATGTGATATTCTCATATGGCTTTACCCCTAAGTTAATGTGGTATTTCTACATATTTTTAATACTTTGCGGTTTGCAATGGTATGTCTTAGACCTAGAATACATTATATAGGGTCATCCAAGGACCTTATGCTTGACCAACATGATTAGAAAAATTGCAAGAAAGCAACTGAAGATGAAAATCTCAGTTTCTTTTAGTTCTGCCTTAGGTTGGTTTAAGACTCAAAACAACTGACATTAGTAAATTTAGGAAACCATTGTGATCACTTATAAAGTAACATGCATTTGAGATTCAAGTAGACTGATAAGAATGAAGAAACTATAAACAAATAGATTAGATACATATATAGCAGTCATGAGTGTTTTGTTGGGAAGCATCATGACATCACGCTTGCTAAATCATCAGAAAGGATATAGTAACATGTTTATGTTCATTACTTTGTTTTGAAAATTCATTTGATCTATGTAACGACAAAAGGAGGCTACTGAAACGTTGTGTTGCTACGTAAGGTAAAACATATTGGGGTGGTTTAAATATATAGTGCTTGAGGTGATAATAAATTACATTCATTTATTGTTTTTATTAGAAATTAAAAGTCATTTATGCTATATTTGATCTCTATAAGTGTATATGTAATAAAAAAGATTTTGTGAACTTGCTAAAGTATTGTTTTGGAGTCAATGGTAGTGTCGTGGAAAAATTATATGTTGCAGTCTCTTAAATGTAATTAGGCGGATATAGTTCAAACCCATACCCAAACCCACTTTTACACATTTTCTCATGGAATAAATAGCTTGAGGTTTATGGCATTTGTACTGTTTCGCTTTTATGTTAATTTCATGATAATCCTAAAAACCTCATTTTCTACGTCCGTTCGACCACCATACTTAACCACAACCGCGAGATACTATTTACTATTTATGTTTATTTGCTTAACTAGAAATCTTTGCTATTTGCAGCTAGCCTTCATAAGATATTTGCATTATGGAGATGTTTAAATGGAAGCAAAAACAGATTATGCTCAACGTAAAGGGAAGGGAAGGAAAATAAGAAGTTATATTTCTAATACATGACTGTATTATTTATGCATCTGAGTTGCCAAGGTCACAACTATTGAATACGTGGGAACGATAACCCAGAAACAAAAACTTCCTGACTATATTGAAGAGTTATTGTTCAGCAGTTGTTAATATGTTTCGTTAATGTACAATCCCGTGCTCAGCATGTATTTGGATTGATGTTATAATGTTTCCCTTTTTTTAGTTGCATAATGCATTACATTTGTTGTTATTGCAGTACACAATTTTGGTTTAATCTAGATAAATCCTCATTAGTACACGTTGCCAAATTGAATCATTTTCCAGGTTCTGTTATAGTTTCGTGAAGCGAAACACATGAATCTACTTTCAGCTTAATGTCGTTTGCTCTGTTCAACCATAAAAAAAAGAATAGCCCCGCGCTCCGCAGCGAAGCGCGGGCTAAAAACCTTGTTAGGAACAGTTGCAACGAGAAGCAATTACTATCTATAACAACCCGCAATTTTCATCAAATGTAATATCCATCTATTAAATTAGATACAATGTACTATCCATCTATTATATGGTATACCACCTTTTTACAGGGAAATTTTTCGCTTTGTCTCATTATGTAATGTAACTTGCATAACTAAAGTATACAAGCTCACGCAACCTACATATACCAACTATATCCATGTTTATATCATATAAACCTCCTAGTATGTCAAGTCTATATCTTAATATCATTTTTACCAAGTACATTATCCATTTAACGTACCATTTACAACGTTATATCAAAATGGGCTTTAAACGTTAAACGTTTATATCAAAACCCTAGTTATATATAATGTATACATAGAAAATGAATGTACAAGCCTTCAAGCATGTATACAAGTGTACAATGCACAACATTTGAAATATAATTTCCCTCCAAGACAAGGTACAACTCATTAAAGCTCAATGTACAAATCTATTAAGCATAGAATTCAAACCTTGCCATTCTTCACCGTTTTCATTCTAGATTTCGTACCATCTCTTTAACACAAGGTAAAATACTCAATGCATGACTTCTAAACCTTTAACCTAAACCCTAATTCATCCTAAAACCCTAATCTAAAACCCTAAACCCTAAACGAAACCCTAATTTCACTTTAAACCTAAAACTAAACCCTAAACCTTAATCTTAATCACTAAACCTTAATCCTAACACTAATCCTAAACCTTAATCTATCCTAAACCCTAACCCTAACTTAAATTAAAACCCTAAATCCTAAGCCAAAACCCTAATCCAACCCGACACCCTTTTATTTCTATTTTGACCCATTTTTAAGCAACCAAGCACCTCAAGCACCTCCCATGCATCACCATGACATCACCTAGCAGCCACCCTAGCACCTTCAAGCAACTTATTTACCTCCCTTGGCCACCAAGTAAACAAACACCTCATTGTCACCCTTGTGGTTAGCCGTGACCCTCCAACACCCTTCCACCTTTCATTTCTACTCTCCTAGATCTCAAGACTCACCATCTAGCCTCCCTTAGTCACCTCATTTAGCTAGGATACTAATCAAACAAGAAAACTTGGCCACCAAGGTGTTTTCACCCCTATATAAGCCGAAACATACATCCTCATTCAATCACACCTCAAATTTCATCATATACACTCAAATGGAGTTCTAGCTCAGCCAAGGAAGAAGTAGAAGGTCCCTAAGATCAGAATATAAGCTAAGAATCAAGAAAAAGAAGCCCTTGAAGTCGTTAGTAGGCGTACGAACTCGAAAACCCCATTTTAACCCATTTTAGCTTAAGTAAGCTCAAAATCTTGTTCAATAAGCTCATAATCTGTATTAGAACTATCATAAGGTCTATATGATCCTATATGAACTCTTGTTTAAGCCTTGAATCACCAAACCCATGCATTTTTAATTAAAACCCTTAAAAACGACCCGTTTTGATTATCTAGCTAACGAATCCTTTTTCTAAACTTTTGTTACGTTAGAACATCTTATTTTTGCTTATTCAAATAAGCTAAAACCTGCAAATATCATTTGGAATCTTAAAATAACCTTGCATGGCTTTTTGGACTTGATTTGTAAAAGTTTTCATGCATAGGGGTATATATTATAACTTTCTGAAATTTATAACTAAAGGGGCTGAAAATGTCATTTTCCTAAAGTTAAAACTATAAGGACCTATCTTGCTAAGTTTCAAAGCTAAAGGTTTAAATTATATATACTTTTTATATAAAGGACTAAACTTGTAAAAGTTTATAAACCAAGGGTATATATTGCCATTTTTGAATTCTTAAAAATATAAAATATAATATTTGTGTATAAATTATATATATATATATATATATATATATTATAAAACTCGATTTTACTAAAACCCGATACATTTATCATTATTAATCAACGATCGACGCCTTATCAATTACGTTTTATAATTAATGTAATTTATCATCGACTAACTTTTAAAGAAACTTAAGATCTTATCGTATCACATTACTAGAGAATTTTATGTGAGGGGTTCCATTTAGGTATTTGTTTTGACGAGTTTGTTGGGTTTACGATTTAAAGTGCCCTGACTCCTTAAACGATACTACATGGCCTCTGAATTATGATAGCCCGAACAGTGATGCAATACTTCCATAAATCATCAATTCAAAGTAATATGTATGATTAAACTTCATGACGTTTTGAAATATAAACAATCAAACTAAGACTTGACATATTACCCCAGGTTGCGTGACGAAGCTGTTACTTTCATTACATAAACTTTTGCCATCAATCAGATTTTCCCTGTACTGTTAAGGTGAGTTCATAGCCTCACATTTTAACTCTTTTGAATGTTTTATAAACCCGCGAGGGGGATACATGCTATAAACTATAAATACAAGTGTTTTTCCAACTGTATGACAATGTGAGTTCATAGCCTCGCATTTTAACTCTTTTGAATGTTTTATAAACCCGCGAGGGGGATACATGCTTGTTTACAAACTCTTTTACATACTCGTTCATTTTATAACAATGTGATTACTTTTCAAAGACTTAGTGAGTTCATAGCCTCGCATTTTAACTCTTTTGAATGTTTTATAAACCCGCGAGGGGGATACATGCTATAAATCATGAATACAAGTATTTTTCTAACTGTATGTTATCCTGATGCATTATTGCCTAAGTCCCTACTTTTGCCATTAAGACCCCACTATCATGAACCATTAATTACTCACAGAGTAAGCACGAATGCTGTAAATTGATTTATTTAGGACTGGACTCCCCGTTGGCGTACCTATACTTTCGGTAACCAATATCACTTCATTTGAATAACTATGCGGGTATTTGGTAAAGACACCCGTTGGGGGCAATTACTTGTGATTATTGATTAACCTAAGACTTCGGTGTCATGAGCTTAAAGCAATAATATTGTTTTACAAACTATGTGTGTATAACAACGTAACCCACTATTAAGCTTGTATTCAAAACTGTTTAACTTAAACCTATGAATTTCACTCAACCTTTGTGTTAACTTTTTAGCATGTTTATCTTAGGTAATTGAGCAACTTATGGCACAGAGTGACACGGACTTGAAGATGGCTAAACTGTTATTATTCAAACTTTATGTTTTTAGATTTTGGGACCTCTCTTTTTGTAAAACTCTGATGAATAAATAAATGATAACAAAAATTTTCAAAAATATCTCTTACGATTCATTTTCTATGATTATGACTATTGTACTATGAAATAATACCCCAAATTAGCTTCCGCTGTTATATTTGACAAAATGGGGGTGTTATGGATTGGTATCAAGTGCCATGGTTATAGAGAACAAGGTTAAAACCTTAACTATAACTACTTTTCTTTTTCTGTCTAAGAAAGTCCTCCGTGCCACTACATTTCCGAAACAGTATGTAAAGATACATAACTATTATACTATTATATAAATAACGTATGTTATTTACCGCTGGGTTATTAACAGAACGATGTCTTCTCCCAACTATCCTACTTCCAATATTGAGGATGCTTTTTCCTCTAACTTTCCGGACTATATCCCGGCTTCCCCGGATTATGTCCCAGCTTCACCGGGAAATACTTATTCTAGCTCTTCAAATAACTCATTTGGTGTAGTTCCAATAGCTTCACCAACTCTTTCGCTTTTTCATGATGACCCCTACATGAAGGTCTTGCAAGCATTTTATGCTGAAAAATCACCTATCCCACCTCCAACTATTATACCTCCATTTTCAATGCTTAATCCTCAAGAATTCTTTCTTCTTGAGGAATTACTGCCACCTAAGAAACAAGGCTGTGACCGATCATCCTCATCTACTTCTGCCCTGCCTCAAGCATTTGAGATAGGAGAAAGCTCTCGTAAGACAAGTCTGGAACGTCACGAGGAGCAAATTGAGGAAATATTGAATCATCTAGATGAACTCTCTCTCGACCGTATTGAGCACATAGAAGACAAAATAGAAGGTCTTGGAAAAGGACGGGTGATCATACAACAAGATTTTGACAATCTAGAAACTGAACTCCAGGAAGCTCGTGCTCAAATTACTAAACTTCAAAGGAAGCAAATGGGAAGTAACAGCAAGATTTCTCTGGCTCGCTTCAGGATTACTAATCTAGAACAAATCATAGAAGAAATCCAAGTTCGTCACCAAGAAGATAAGGAAAGTCTTCTGAATGCAATCAAGAACAGTCAGGAAGGACCATCGGACTATTAGGTTAGATCCTAGTTATAGCTTTTGTTAGAACCTAGCCACGGGATGTGTGGTATAAATAAAAACACCTGTCAAATCTTGACTATGTACAGTACAAAGGCAAGTTGTTCACGATATAATACAATGGCAATCCCATTATATACCTTGTTGTTTCATGATACTGATTTATTCATCCCATATCTAACTCTGGAAATAACGATACATGAGAAATTTTAATAATATGCGTCATTATCTCCATCTTCATCACCATTATGACAATGCTTATTTTTGAACTTTAAGCATTTCAAGGAAAAATAAGCATTGCATTTTAAGATTTGTGATATTATTCTTATTACGTGTTGTCTTATGTTGATAGAATGCCTCCTAAAAGAATGTCAACATCTGAAGCACCAGCCATGACACAGGCTGCCATTAAGAAACTAGTTGCTGACAGTGTCGTCGCGGCTCTGGAAGCACAAGATGCGAGAATGGCAAGTACTAGTAATCCCAACAAGAACACCGGACCTACTAGAACTCCTATAGCAAAAACAGGAAACTATAAAGAGTTCATAAGCTGTCAACCTTTCTACTTCAATGGTATGGAAGGAGCAGTTGGCCTCATTTGCTGGTTTGAACGGATCGAATCAGTATTTTCTCGTAGCAAATGTGCTGAGGAAAACAAAGTGACATTTGCTACTGGTACCCTAACTGATGACGCCTTGTCCTGGTGGAATGCATACGCCCAACCTATTGGAGTAGATCAAGCCAATCACATCACTTGGACTGAATTGAAAAGACTCTTAACAAATAAGTATTGTCCTCGAACTAAAGTAAAAAAAATGGAAGATGAACTTTACAATCTGATTGTAAAGGGAAATGATCTTAAAACCTACATTAGAAGATTCCAAGAATTAGCAGTCCTATGCCCAAACATGGTACCAATCATTTATCAATAGAAAATATACATGTTCTTCCAACCGTTATCCATTCCTACAATAGAAAATACACATGATCAATCATTTATCAATGCATTTTAGTTTATTTTGTTCAACCGTGAGGGATAAATTATGTTGTCCAAGTTTGTTTAAGTATAACTTGTGTAATATGTAACACCCTTATTTTGATAATATAACAGCGGAAGCTAATCTGGGGTATTACTTCATGAATCACAGACACAATCATAGAAAATGACTCAAAAGAGACGTTTTAAAAGATATGTTATCATTCATTTAAAATCAGAGTTTTACAAAGGCAGGTCCCAAAAATCTAGTTACATACAATGTGAATGATAACAAGTTTTAGCCATCTTCAAATCCATGTCACTCCGTGCTATAAGTTGCTCAATTACCTGAGATAAACATGCTAAAAAGGGCCAACACAAAGGTTGAGTGAAATTCATAGGTTTATGGTAATTAGTTTGAATACAAATTATCATAATGGAAATATTTGCATTGCAGGGACAATTATTATGGAAAACAGTATTATCATGGAGAACAATTGAATACAAGTTTAATGGTAAGTGGGTTACGTTGTTATACACCCGTTATTGGTAATAATTGTAACGAATACAATTATCATGGAAAAATGGTAACATTATTATTGCAGCTAAGCTCATGACACCAATACGTTAACAGGGAAGATCACTGATATGTGTGAAAACACATATCCATTTTATATCAAAATAGACCCTAAAAAGACGAAATTGTGCTTTAAATGCTTGAATATTGCTTGTTTTGTCTTTGTGATTGTGTAGGTACGGATAAAGCAAAAATCATAACAAAACGGTCAAAACCGGACAAACACAGAAACGGGAACGGAAGAGCACGCAAAGAGCCAGGAGAATGCTATCAAAAGTGGTCAACTCAAGTCAAAGACTTAGTCAACCCTTGGTCAAAATCACTAAATGACAAAAATCCCAAAATTACCAAACCAGCCCCTCATAATTCACCAAAGTTCATAAAAGCCCTTAAAGCCCTAACGGTGTTAACTTCAATTAATAAAAGTTAATACCCGTTAACTTTTTCATATAACAAATCCAACCAAAGCCCGAGCCCATTTTTTATAACTAACACCCAGCCCAAACCCAAGTCAAAGCCCGAGTTAAAATATTCAAACGCACCCTTTATAAGTTAAAAAAGGGGCGGGAGAAACAGTTTTACTGTTCATCTCCTTCCCCAAATTAACCACTGGATAAAAACAAGGGGCAAAAGGTAATTGGCCATGTGGATCAACAATTCAAGTAGCAAAGTACAACATGGCAGGGTTAAAACGTCATTCAAGCATCTGATTGGCCAAACCCAAGAAAGAATGACACGGTGGCAAGCAAAAGAAACACAAGGAATGAAGTTATTTACTCTAGAATAACTCACAGAAGAAGCACAATCATGTCA
>BQNB010066509.1:0-34536 GCA_026074375.1 Tanacetum coccineum
TTCCCATTTAACCAATCCATGTTGCAAATATCGCATGTTTCAAAATATATTTATTTAGACGAGATCAATCAAATAAATAAACTAAAATAAAAAGAACAAAACCAAACACACCCTTACTACTATAATACGCAGATCCAAAAGCCCCTTTGGGCAGTTTAACCACAAAAACAAACACACCGATTTGGGTTTTTTATTAACCCAAACACACCCTAATGGTGCTGCTGTTAAAACAGTGAGACAAACACACCCTTATTGTTGTATTAAACCTAGAAACAAACACCCCTTTGGGCTGTTAACCCCAAAACCAAACGTACCCCTTTACGGGCTGTTACACAGCCAACCAAACACCCTCTATATGTTTAAAAGCCAAACGCACCCTTTGGTGGTTGCTTTAAAACCAAACGCACCCTAATGGTGCTATTACTGAAACCAAACGCACCCGCTGTGGTGTAGGGGTGAGCAAAAAAACCGGTTGCCAAACCGGAAACCGGTTCCAACCCGAAAACCGAACCGGTCAAACCCGGTTTTGACCAAACTGGTTCCGGTTTTTGGCCAAACCGGGGGTTTGGAACCGGTTTGGCTTTTTTCGGCCGCCACCGGTTTGACCACCGGGTTTTGGAACCGATTTTTGGAACCGGTTTTTGGAACCGGTTTGGAACCGACCTGGATTTTTTTGGATAAAATGTATTATTCACAATATGGTACTAACCAGACTCAATCAACAAGTGGTGGAGGTTCTTCATTGGGGGTGAGTCGTGATCCTTATGCTCGTTTGCTACACAGTTTAAACCAACATAAAAAAAAGAAGTCAAGGGGTGATCCTACAATGTCCTCCGAGTATGAGCAATATCTCAAAACAGATTTTGTCTCAGGACTTCAGCCCAAGGACTTTGCATCTTATGATGTATTGGGGTTTTGGAAATCAAAGGAAAATCAGTTTCCTGTTCTATCCCGCATGGCCATGGATATATTAAGTGTCCAAGCTTCTTCGGTAGCATCTGAATCAGCATTTTCAACAAGTGGTAGGTTGTTGACAATCCGAAGAACAAGACTAACTCCGGAGTCTTTAGAGATGTGCATGTGCTTGAAGGATCACTTAGACGCTCAGGAGCGTAAACAAAACACCTCTCCTCTTGAACTACCCTTAGACGTTGAAGAAGGTGTCTTTAATGACGAGGTGCAACAAAATGAAGCCACTCAACTTACCGATCAAGAAATTGCGTTAGATGCTAGTAGCGATGGCTCTTTGTCTTCAGGAGAACGACGTCGTGATTATATGATGAGCAGCGGAGCCGAAGATGACCAAACCGGAGAGGGAGGGTCTATGTCACATGGTTACACTTACTACTAGTATTGTGTTGTATTTCCTAATCTTTTGTTGTATTTCCTTTATGTTGTATTTCGTTTATGTAATATTATGGTTTGTATTCAATAAAAGTTGAAGGTTAATCAGTTTATAGTATAACAACACCAAAAATTAAAAAAAAAAAAAAAACCCTGTCAAACCGGTTTTAGTGGTTAACCGGAACCGAACCGATTCCAAACCGGCAAACTGGTTTCGGCTCCGTGTTGACCGAAACTGGTTCCTGTTTGACTCAAACCGAACCGATCTGGTTAACCGATTTGCGCACGTCTATTAGTACATCAAACAAAAAGTATTCAATTAAACATATATGAATTAAGATCCGCATAAGACTTTTCCAACAGTGCAACAAAAATATAGAAAAAACCAAATCTAAACAAAGTATTATATGAAAAATGAAAATCTAAACAAAGTATGAAATTCAAGAAGTGTTAGTCGCTTGTTCAACTACATCAACATCTTCAATCACATTTTCCGGTGTCCGTGAAGGAGGCTTAGGCACTTGAACCTCAACTTCTCTCCATATCTCTTTGTGTTTCTTCTTAACGCAAGTGGTATTATATTGCTTCTCCAACGCCTCAAAATGTACTTTCCAGGAATCACTTCAATATCACGGGTCTTCAAAACACATAATACACATCGACATAGAAATCCATAACGAAGAAAATGCCTACAAGTACATTCCATTGACCATTTTCAAAAGAACACAAAACCTTATTACAGAACACAAAGAGGCACAAAATCAATACTTATGTCAGAAATACATGTGATTTACATACGAATCACGTGTGATTGTTGTTACATATAACAATTAATAAATATTTTGAAAACTGCAATTAAATTACCTTGTATTATGTTACATTGTCACATTCCTGCATCATCTCTAATCTTAACCATCTCACAACCCTCTTTCGTTTTAAACTCTTGTAATAAAACCTATTACAGAATCATAAACAAAAACATGCAGAGGTAACAAATAACAAGAAACATAAAAAACTTTCTAAGATAAAAAACATAAATCTCAGAACCACCAACACCAATTCACCAAGCTTTAAAGGATATCCTAAGTACCAGACTACATTTACACCCTTAATCCAAACACTCCATATTCAGCCTTATGCATCTACACATCACATTAGAAAGGTATCATCAAGAACATTAGATCACATAATAAGTTTATAAAGATGGTACACCACATAAAAATCACATGTGATTTACACAAGAATTACATGTGATTTGCACAAGAATCACATGTGATTTACATGAAACGTTTATTAAAATTACATATTTAAGACAAAAAAACTCATATATGTCCAACACAGCTAGTGCCGACCCGTACAAAAATAACTCGTTACTTAACTTGTACCATAGTAGGTCGAGTGAACGATCCAGTGAACTTTGAACAACAAATAGATTCTCTTATGTATCTGGATCATCAACAGCTTCATCCATAACCTGATTCTCTTGTAGCAAACCCACCATTCATAAGTTATAGTAAATATGATACTATCTCACTATTTTATGTACCTTAAAAACTGTTTATGTACGAATAATCTGTAATAATGCAGGTGGTAGCTGCAATGTGCTCAAAAGTCCCATATATTAGAAAGGCCGTCATGAAACCCACTGAGCTTACATCGACATTTGCTTATATCACGTCTCTCTTAAGAGTTTATTTTAGATATATAAAACTGGGGGCAACGATTTCTCAAACAGTACTAACCCGCACATATGGGTTTTTGGGTAAAGTGTTTCCCAGGTAAATGTATTACTCCAAACCTTCACAGATGGGATTGGGTTGCGGATAAATGAGTTCTATCGTAAACCGGTAGACATGGCTAATCCTTTTAATAAATAGATTTTTGGAATGATCTGCGAACCTTTTTAACATGTTGACTTGAGCAATTTAATTACAACTCATTTGACCCGTTTATGATGTCAGGTTACACATGTGGTTTTGGGTATACAAGTGCACAATCTAAGGTTCAATTTTTCAACTATGATGAAGTAACACGTCATGTTGAATTGTGCTATATGAAAGATAGCCATATCATGTATTCATGTCCTGACATAATTTTGTTTTTTGAAGAGCCAAGCTATATTGAAAGCCACTAAACAGCCTTACTCCAAGCAAGAGTTGGACACATAACCAACTACAGAAAGATAAACCAATTAAGCAACACCAAGCAGATTTCCTAGGGATGAAACATGAAACCCAAACCTGACCAGGCCACATCCGACTTGGAGATCCAAAACAAAGAAATACACTGGAGCGAAGGAAGGACATATGTTGTACGATGTTTCTTTAAAACAAATTCAAAAACAGTTTACACAATGAACAAAAAGGTCCAACCAGGGTGGAGGTAGAACTTCTGCAATTTAAGATAAAACAATTTACACAACGACCATAAAGACAGAGGTCCTATTTCGGAAGCTTAAATGAGAAATATTAATTTGGAATATCGGGAGGAAGATATATTCAAACACATCATCCGTATTCTTCTAAAATCATACTGTACTAGCCCAAGTTGCTTATAGAATATTGTACAATATTATCAGTTCATCACGAAGACTTTACAAGAGCTATGTGAATTAGTGCCAAATCAGCAATTCCACCTTGTGTTACTAAATTTTGTAGTTTTGTTTATAGGGTCTATTGCTGGTGTGTACTTCTAGTTATCTTAGACATCATTTTGATATCTTATTAGTATATAGATCAAGATGTGGCATGCATCCACATACAGTTCTAGTGAACACATCATTTTGATATCTTATTAGTATATATATTAGTTTGGTTGGTTTTACAAATACATGGGATACGGCGTATATCAATTCCAATGAAACAAGAGAATGGAACTATACTTCACGTAAAAAGAAACTAAAAGGAGAGAAAAACAATATACTACAATACTAGTCTTCAGAGTAACAATAATGCGGAATACTCGTTTTTCTTTTTGAACCATTTGAGTTACAGCTTTTGATAAATATCTAATGCATCATAATTGTTGTCACTTACTAAAGATAATTAACAAAATTTTGTAGATAACAGGTCTTTTTTCCTCTACTGCATGATGTATAAAACAAGAAAGGCATGTGGAAAAAAAATAAGCTTAGTACATGGCGAGTTCATAACTTCTATTGACATTTGTAATACACTTGTTCAACAAAACGCCGATCGTAAGAAAAAAATTGAGATGGTACTTCTACATTCATAGTATATCTATGACAGTAAATTCAAAACAGGAGAACTTGCAGGTGCTTCTCAATTCAAGAAATTCTTTTTTAACCTAAGATGCTCACTAATACTGTCAAATGATAATTCGATACTCAAAGAGTGGTAGGAGGATCAAATAAATAAACTCAACGATCATGTAATATATGCTACAATATTCACATTGTATAAATCAAAAGAACTGATCACGCCATCAATTCTAACATGTTCTCACCAACCAAAAAATCTTAAGGGGCGTTTGCTATGCATAAAGAAATCACTATAGGTTTGAGTATAATAATACGGTTGAATGGGAGTAGGTATGATTGCACATATATTTCTTATATATTGCCATTCATAATGTTTAATGACATATACAAACACAACACCGATGTATTCCTCAAATATTATATAGATTGTTTATTAGATGCACAAAACCATATAAAGAAAACAAAATAACAATGAAGACAATGACTTAGGAAAGGAGAAACTTCAACTTCAGTCCTCTTCATTATTTAAGTTGCAAAACAGCCCCTAGGGAGAATCATTGCCTTTATTGCAGAATCTTTCCTTGCACTATGCTAATCATACACTAAGTAAAACAGATTGATAAGTAAAAGATTTACAGCTTAATATAAAGCATTGCCAAAATCTCTCTAAAGTAATATTTGCAACACAAAAAATATATATTTTCACATTAAAGCTGTTTTAAAACAATGGATTCTTGAATACTATGATTTATTGCAATTGCAGTGGTTATTTACGAGACATACATTTACTGTCAATTAATAAGAATAAACAAATTAAAATAATGACACGCTTAATTTTGGGCTTAAGGCATCACAAATGACAATATCACAATGGTCTCTTGTTGTTTTTTGTGTTGGCCTAAACACTATAAAGGGCGTAAAGCATGTGACTGGGTGAAGAGGGGAATTTTTAGATCTACAGTAATCCTAAATTTTAATAATATGCTACTACTAACTTGCAAGAAAGTTATGCTCCTTAATCCATAGATGGCAAAAGATGCTAATAGCGCCAATATGGGTTTTCAATTCATTATAATAGTTACAACTCATATCTTTCTACACAGTTATTAAAGAGCATTTCAACACAGCAATTAGTGTAAGAGACTCTCCATGCACTATGTTTCAGAAATAATTTGAGCATATAGGATAATAAACTGAGCAATAACAGCCATTATCGATTATAAAATACATTATAATTAAGCATCTAATTCATACCTAAAACCAAAAGCTGAATCACACATTAGCAAAAGATGGAATGAACTGCAAGCATCTAACAAGACAGTGATTTGGTCCCAAATCAGAGATTGTGGTGAGAGTCTTTGACACGATGTTGTATTGTATAACCTTTTTATCTAATTTCGTCAAAAGGAAAGAATCTTCTTCTCTTTCTCACAAAACAATAGAAAAAACATGTGCGTATTCACTCAACCGTTTGGGAAACCGCTTTATAATGTCATCAAAATTAACGATGTACCTAAGTGACCATTCAGAATACACGTTCCCCTTCTCATAAATAGTCAAATGTCGGGAATGATCAGCACCCTTATCAACAAGGAGCAAACAACCACGAGACTCAAACAGCCTACATTCGTAACGAACATTCCTATATAAGGTAAATGGGATTCGTAAGTCTGTTAAAACCGGATGTTCATTCTTAATATCTAACTTGAAAATATAATCAGGACGAACCTCACCATTATTTATCCAATAAATGGCATCATTCCAATAAACTCCAATACGAAACGAAACAAAAAAACGATTGGGAAATTGATGCCCACAAAGACTCCAATTGCCCGTTTTTGAAGAGTAAGGCTTTGTTTGTTTTTTAAAAATTTCCTCTTCTAACCTCTTACCTCTGCAGGCGGGCAGAGGTTTTTTGTTTGTTTTTTTGCAGAGAAAAGTGGTAAAAAGGTCTTCTAAGCTCTTCAAAAATTCAGACATAATTTATCACTTCTTACCTCTTCTTCCCTCTTCTTCTCACTTCTTTCTACAATAATTAAATAATTCATACTTTTTCTGGGTTTATACGTTTTTAACTGTCTTTATTCTTTTTGTACGTTTTTTTACGTTTTCATCCATTTTAATCCGTTTTCTACGATTTCTACGATTTCTACGTTTTTCTCCGTTTTTCTACGATATATAATATTTTTTTACGTTTTCATCAGTTATTTTACGTTTTTGTCAGTTTTTTTACGTTTTCGTCAGTATTTTTACGTTTTCGTCAGTATTTTTACGTTTTCGTCTGTTTTTTTACGTTTTCGTCAGTATTTTTACGTTTTCGTCAGTTTTTTTACGTTTTCGTCATTTTTTTATGTTTTCGTCTGTTTTTTACGTTTTCGTCAGTTTTTTACGTTTTCGTCTCTTTTTTTACGTTTTCATCAATTATTTTACGTTTTCGTCAGCTTTTTTACGTTTTCGTCAGGTTTTTTACGTTTTCGTCCGTTTTTTACGTTATCGTCAGTTTTTTTACGTTATCGTCTGTTTTTTTACGTTTTCGTCAGGTTTTTTACATTTCGTCCGTTTTTACGTTTTGTCTATTTTTTTACGTTATCGTCTGCTTTTTTACGTTTTCGTCAATATTTTTACGTCTTTGTCAGTTATTTTACGTTTTCGTCTGGTTTTTTACGTTTTCCTCCGGTTTTCAAGTTTTCGTCCGTAAAATTACGACAACGTAAAAAACAGACTAAAACGTAAAATAACTGACGAAAACGTAAAAAACTGACAAAACGTATAAAAATTAACGAAAACGTAAAAAAACCGACGGAAACGTAAAAAAAACTGACGAAAACGTAAAATAACTGACGTAAAATTTTAAATGCTCAAATCACGAAACAATCTAGAGAAAAAGATAAAGAAAAAGAAAAGAATGAAAGAAGTACTTCAAGAGAAATAAAAAACAAATGGTCTTCTTCTTTGCAGATGAAGAGCTTAGATGCACCTCTTCTTCTGCAGACATGGTTTGCAGATGAAGAGGTAAAACCTCTGAAAAAACAAACGAAATCTAAGTGTGCATTTGAACCCAACTATCATCAGGATAAAGACTCGCTGTTTTAGCATAAATAACTTTATAGTAAGGTGATTTAGTAGGATCACAAGCCATTCGCAAACCACCCATATAAGAATATTGAAAATATGGCACATTATCCGGTGGTGGAAGCACCTTAAACATATCACAGGAAGTATATTCTCAGAATATGTACGACATAAAAGCAAACCATTATAGGAATGCAAAATCTTAAAATCACCACCTAAATCTGGGCCAAAAGTGATGTTGGTGGGAATGCGGATATCCAACGGCACAAAATCACAATTAAATGATCCTTCATTAACAGAAAAAGGTAATGTAACCACCTTTTCGAGAAAGATACCAGAAGGCGGGTCGAGGTTACTGCGAAAAGTGAGGTTATCATCATCTTTGATAAGAGATGACCGGTGTTTGGATACGGATTTAAACAAAACAAGTGAAAGAGCAGGTAACCTCACTAAAATTTGGATTAAAAGGTCGTCGTTGGACATAACCGACTCCCCCGAGCTGCTTGCCATCACCGGACCAAATTCCGGCTGTCAAATTTGATTTAAAATCCTAGTTAGTTAGTTACAGTAGTTGTTAAAAGAGTGAAGTGAAGCATATAATGACCAGATCACTATTTTTGGGAATTCTAAGTTATTGGTCAAACGTATTTCACCCAAAAAGCTCATTTCCTTTTAATGGTGCACAATCCCGTTTTACCCCAAAAGAACCGAATTTACATAAACATATATACATTTTTATATATTTATATAAAAAAACATTAAAGTACGTTGAAATTCTCGCCGATGACCAATATATACCTGGGAAAGAGAAGATCAAATGCGACAAAAGTATCCGCATCTCTTCTCGGGCACATAAAACTAAATCACGAGGACGTGATTCCTCTAACGGGTGGAAGCTCTAGCAACTTGTATAGATCAGGTTAATATTTAACTATTTGTTTTCACTTATTATTATATTGATATTAAATGATATAACTTTTATAAGTAATTATGTAAATTCAATCGCGTAAGCTTAAATCGTAAACAATATTAGACTATGAGTAGTCTAGGTGCTCTAGACATTTTATTTTCTTATAGTCATAGTTCATATGTACTATTGCTATTTTGCTATTTTATGTAAACATTGTACGTTTTACATTTTACGCAACCTTAAACATACATTTATAGGTTTTAACAACGTCTACGTACTCCGTTAAACTTATAACTCATCTAATATACTTAGTTAGGATATATTGATAAGTTTTAACATTCTTATAAGCATAGTACTTTTATGTCACCCGACTTTAAGTTTCGTGATTTAACGGCTTAACATTAGTAATTACCGAGACCAAATTATACCCCGTAGGGTAATAACTTCACAATGAAGTAAATCTACACTTATCTTGACAAGCAAGCAACCAAAAACCACACCACCTCACCATGAGGTGGCGTATATGTGGCACCACAAGACCATGTGGCCTTATGTAGTACTCCTTGTCATCTAAAACCAACACATGTATTTGTTTTCTTTACTACTAAGTTTTCTTAGTTAATATATAAGCTAAATCTCTACATGATAAAAACATAAGACCAAAAGCTAATCCAACTCTCTTTTTATTTCTCTCTTTTGTCGTCCCTTTCACATCACCACATACCATCCATAGTTAAACTTTAAGCACCAAATAGTACAAGAAAGATGAAGGTTATAGTGAATTCTACATAGTTCAGGTGTTATTTTGGAGATCCTTTGGTTAAATCAAGTGTTATACAAGACTTAGTACAAGTTTTGAAAGGTTGAAATCAAGGAAATCAAGTGGGTTGGAGACTATAAGAATTAGGATAGATTGTTTTTGTGTTGTATAGTTTTTCATCCAAAATCTTGTAAGAATTATGTTTAGCTTCTATGTTTTTCTTCATTTTTGTATAGTCCATATCTTGTACAAGTTATTTTGAATTGATTATATGTTGTACATGGTTAAAACACAAGTTAAACTTACATATGTCTTTGAATAAAACTTGTTTAGAAACTCCTTTGAGACAACTAGTTGGAGACTAGAGATGTATGCTAAAAATTGACATAAGATTAATGAGTATTAGCTTGGACAAATATAAGTATGATGTAGAGGAAGTTAAAACAAGAATTTGGCCTTTTAAATCACATTAAAAGGACTTGTGGTTAGAAAGATACGACTTGGTAAAAATTACTATAAGAAATATTGATGTTGGACAAACACGTTTATGATCTGTTGATAAAACATATGATCTAGGAAAAATTAGTAGGTTCTGGGTATTAAGAAAAAATATAAGGATATAGCCCTATCGCTTATGATCATTTTGCCGGGTGGCTCGACCCGATTCGATGTCGGATGAATTAGTTATAGCCGAAATGGCAAAGGTGCGCAGATTCTGCACACCTGTAGTAAATGGCTGATATCTTTAGATTTTTGTATTGTGACCCCTAATTATGTAAAACTAAAAGTTGTAGAAGACTCAAATATCTAACCATGCTCGCTGGTTTGAGCTTAGTCGGAGTTACGGTTTTAAAATGACGGCCATCTCACCGGGACTGATGTTGGTTGTCCAAAAACAGCCATGATCTTTAATGATGTATCGACCATTTTGAACCATTTTCACTTGTACCACTTCTATGTCACTCACGTTTTATCAAGAGTCCTTAACGAAACATAACGAATGTTTCCATAAAACGTTTGTCTCGTTAATTACACTTTCACATATAACTTATAAAAACCAAGTACTATATTAATAGGGAATTTCATAAACATATAAGGCCTCTCCGGGGTGTTGTATCGACGAGTTGTGGATTTACGATTTCAAGTGTCCTGGCTCCTCATACGTTCACTACATGACCTCTAAATTATGATAGCACGAACGATAGTATGATGTTATTTATAAAAGGCAAATAGCCAAACGAAACTTTAAGGATACTTCATTAAATATAACAACTTAGTTATCTATGTTCAACATTATAATCAAACTCAATAACTTTATATTATCGTACTTTATTCTAAGACACGATCACTATACTTTCGTAGGTCATCGTTAAAGCTCGTGATCTCGCAATACACTATCTATCGTTATAATCCACTACTAATCACTACGGTGAGTTCATAGCCCCTTTTTCTATTTACTTGTTTTACAAACTCTACAGGGTGAGATTACATGCTTGTTTTACTTTTGGACACAAGTGCTTTTAAATTGTATGCTTTCCTGAATATATTATTGCTTGTGTCTAAGTCCCTTCATGCCATAAGTCCCCCATATCATAGACCATTAATCACTTGTGTGTGAACGCGAATATTGTGGATAGGCCTATCGGGATTGACGAATCTCGTTTGTGTTAGCCAGATAGGTAACCAAACGCACTATATTTGTAACTCTAGGTATATGGAAATTACCTACACGGGGCCACTATTATCCTATATATCATTATTGATATATACTGTCAGTTTTGAGTGCCATGAGCTTAGATGCAATAATATCTATTTATATGATGATTGTATTCGTTGTAATTATTACTATAACTCTGAAAACTTGATTGTCCATTTTCATAAACCTATAAATTCACTCAACCATTAGGTTGACATTTTGGCATGTTTTATCTCAGGTCCTTAACCTATAAACGAGCATACTATAACTCTGAAAACTTAATTGTCCATTTGCATAATATTATCGTTCGATAAAGCTTTAAAATTTTATTATGTACATTATGAAATATTGTGGAACCTTGTATCAAACTCTGATATTTTGTATTATTCAAATGATAATGTATTTCAAAACGTCTCATTTAGAGTCGTTTTCTGTAACTTGTACTGTGTGACATTGATGACATCAAATAACGTATATTTTATAGCAACATTTATCCCATGTATTTAACCTATTTTATATAATTATTACAAAGAATTATTATTTAATCATTTATATTTGAGAATTATAGTAATTATGGAGTAGTTGGTGAATATTAGCAAAAGGCGCGCATTCTGGAGCTTAAATGAAAATATTTTGAAGATTACTATTCTGAAGACCAATACATCGTATCCATCAAGGAAGATACGGCGTATCCGTGCCTGCACTCACCAAAGATCACAAAGGAAAGAAGATCAATACGCCGTATCCAGAAGAAGTCAATACGTCGTATTGAAGATATAGTATGTGAATATTCTGGAAGATATCAAATGTGGTCCGTACTCCAAGAAACTCCAATACGCCGTATCCATTCCCTTGGATACGTCGTATCGAACCGACTTCCAGACCCTTTAAATACAAAACTCAAAAACGAGTTTTAAGTGTGCTAAATCATATTCTCGATACCTAAACCACAAAAGTCGATTTTCAGAGGAGAAAAAGAACAGAAGAGGTCTTGCAACGCATTCCAATCCATAGAAGACAACGTGTAATTTCTTATACTTTTGTAATCGTTCAGTTTTTGGTATCATTCGTTAACTCGGTTAGTTTACCTTGTCTAAAATAATTGCTCTTGTATTAATTATGATGTTTGAAGGCTAATACCTTCGGGTATTAGCCATTATTATGAAAATCTAAATGTTTGGTTTTGTTTATATCTCGATTGCTTAATTTATCGTTGCATGCTTATTTATGTTTATCAATTTATACTTGTTTACATGCTTTTGTATGCGACCTATCATTCAACTGGATCTAGTGATACGGACCAAGTAATCTAGATACCAGGATAGCTCTCCATATAGTGATTTATACATCTAGAATAATAGGATCACAAATATTGTCTTGCTAAATTTGTGTCTAAGATACGCTTAGGGCTTAACTAGTTAATTGGATATTGCCTTTGGTTTATTAAACATGTTGACTAGTAGGTGAATCTAGATAATTCAACAAATAATATTCTGATTCTATTGGATAGTTGGACAATTGGACTACTAGTGTATAAATTACCATTAAGCGATAAGTGGATAAAGTCTCTATGAGCTAGGGTTTAACAAAATCACCATTGCTTTAATCCCTAAGATAGATTATAATCAAGTAATAAGGATGCTTTATGTGGATGCTTCAATTATGACAGAATTAATATATCTAGGTCTTAGGATGAAGTCCCGCCTAAGTCTAAGAATGATATGTCTCTTCGAGATAAGTAATCATTGCAATGAATAAACAAACCAACTTCTAATCGGATTAATAATGGTTAATACAGTTTTCTATCATAAGGCTCGACCGCTCTTTTATCTTATGTTAATTTTCTTGTGTGGGTTAAAGTGTCTTGAATTGATTGTAGTCACCAACCAAACCCGTGACAGTCTCTCAGGCTGAAACACCCCTTTTTACTTGTTAGAATTAGGATTAGAACTAACATAGGATTAGCATAGGTTTGACTTAGATTAGAATTAATTTAGATTTGATAAACCAAAATATAAATAAATTTAGAGATTTAACCTCGCTTTAAGTGTTTGACACCCTACTTACCACGAATCTACCACCGACCGGGTACACTGCCCGTTAAAGTGTTGTTTTTGGTTAAGTCGACAAAATATAAATTTAAAACTTGAATCTCAAAAATAAATACCACACAATGACACATCATGTTTTTTGGCGCCGTTGCCGGGGAGTGAAAATTAATCTTGATTTTTATTTTATGTTTGAGTTTTAACATTATATTAGATCTAACCTTTAGGAGTAATGTTAATTAGATTAGTATAATTTAGTTTAATTATTTGTTTGCATATTTAATTGTTTAATTTCCTAATACACTATTCTGGACGACAACTTGATACAGCGTATCCACTTCCACTGAATACGGCGTATCCAACCTTCTGTCCAATACAGTGTATTCGTTCTAATCAGCAATACGGCGTATTCAGTCATTTGTATACGGTGTATTGGAAAAAGTTAATATATTTTTGCAAAATTATTTTCCTTGAATTGTTTTACTTTGAATCATGTCTTACTTTTCAGGAGCAGCATCCGGACTTCGTCCATATCACTTTACCTATCTGGAAAGAAAGTTAATGATGGAGGAGATGTTATACAAGTTCATCGACGAAGTAAAACGTGAACACGAAGAGATGAGGGCCTTCATCTGCGAATTCCAAACAACAAACGAGATCTTATTTAAAGAAAGAAACAATTCGTTAATTGAGCTCAGATTTAGGGTACAAGAGTTGTTAAAAGTGATCAATAATACTACAATAATTGATTGTGAAGCTAAAGGAGTAACTACTAGAGGAGGAAAAACTACGACTCAAGATGCTAAAAATAATGATACCAACGTTCATACCGAAGAACCTCTAGCAAAAAATCACGACGAGCCAGTTGAATCAAATGAAATCCTCACCAATGATCAACCTCAGAAAACCAACGAACCTGATACCCAGCCTTCAAATAAGATCCAAACCTCACCTATTCCCTTTCCTCGAAGATTAAGGAAGGAAAAAGAAGGAGCTCAACAGAAGAAGTTTTTAGAAAACCTGAAGCAGCTCCACATAAATCTGCCTTTCATCGAGGCACTAGCCCAAATGCCAAAATATGCTAAATTTCTCAAAGGTTTGCTAACAAATAAGGCTAGACTCGAAGAAGCTTGTACGATAACTATGAATGAAAGGTGCTCAGCAGTATTGTTAAACAAGCTTCCATCAAAATAAAAAGACCCAAAAAGTTTTACTATTCCTTGTGGCATTGGCCAATTACATATCGACAACGCTTTAGCAAATCTGGGGGCTAGCATTAGTTTGATGCCATATACGATGTATAATAAATTAGGGGTATGTGAACCAAAAGCTACCCAAATAAGCTTAGAACTTGCGGACAGATCAATCCAATACCCGAGAGGAATCATTGAAAATGTGCTCATAAAAGTTGAGAAATTCGTCCTTCCGATAGATTTCATTATCTTAGATATGCCCGAAGACTCAAGAGTTCCTATTATTCTAGGAAGACCATTGTTGGTAACCGCTCGAGCAATGATGGACGTATTCAACAAGAAGATAACGTTAAAGGTTAGAGACTATGAAGTGATCTTTGACGTAGATCAATCAATCAAGAGACTGCCCACTGAAGACGATGAATGCTACGGGATTGATGATTTGGACAACACAATCAATGCAGAAGATCAAGAATTACTGGCAAATGATGAACCTAGTTCGTTTCTATCAAGAGCGCTGAAAAAATCAATTGATCAATCAGACCTAGAAGACTGTGAACTTGTTGAATGTAATAACAATAATGATTCTAATAAACCAATACGGCGTATCACGTCTATCAATACGCTATATTCAGTTGACCAGGAAACAGCGAACCTATTAAACTATAAAGAGAACACCTTTATTCGGCTAGTGCTAACGAGATCGATGAGAAGAAACCTGAGCTAAAAAATTTGCCTCACCAGTTAGAATACGCTTACTTGCTTGGTGACAAATCCTTTCCTATAATCATTTCATCTGAATTGTCCAATAAAGAGAAAAGTTTACTTTTACAAGTATTGGAGAAACAAAAGGGAGCGATTGCTTAGAAAATGTCAGACATCAAGGGAATCAATCCATCATATTGCACACACAAGATTCTAATGGAAGATGACTTTAAACCGGTCATTCAACCCCAAAGACGTTTAAACCCGAAAGTGCAAGATGTTGTTAAAAACGAGATAGTTAAGCTACTTGATTCAGGGCTTATTTATCCAATCTCAGATAGTTCATGGGTTAGCCCTATTCATGTTGTGGCAAAGAAAGGAGGAATGACTATGGTTCTGAATAATGATAATGAATTAATTCCCTCTCGCACGGTTACAGGATAGCGAGTATTCATCGATTATCGTAAACTTAATGATGCAACTCGAAAGATTCACTCCCCTCTTTCCTTTATTGATCAAATGTTAGAACGTTTATGTGGGAATGAATATTACTGCTTTCTTGATGGATTTTTAGGATTTTTCCAAATTCCAATCGCGCCCGAAGATCAAGAAAAGACAATATTCACCTGTCCTTATGGGACTTTTTCTTACCGAAGAATGCCTTTTGGGTTATGCAACGCTCCAGCTACCTTTCAAAGATGCATGACGGCAATTTTCCATGATATGGTAGAAGACTTTATGGAAGTATTCATGGATGACTTCTCGGTATTCGGTAACTCTTTTGATTGTTGTCTAGCTAATTTAGATAGAATGCTTGCTAGATGTGAAGAAACCAATCTGGTGCTGAATTGGGAAAAATGCCATTTTATGGTAAAGGAAGGAATTGTTTTAGGACATAAAATTTCAAGGGCAGGTATTGAGGTCGATAGAGCTAAAATAGATGTGATAGCTAAGTTGCCATACCCAACAAATGTAAAAGGAGTTAGAAGTTTTCTGGGGCATGCTGGATTTTACCGAAGATTCATAAAAGACTTTTTCATGATCTCTAAATCAATGACAAAACTTTTGATGAAAGACGCGAAATTTGATTTTTCTGATGATTGCAAAAAGGCGTTTAATATTTTAAAAGAGAAATTAACCGTCGCGCCTATCATAATTTTGCCCGACTGGAATGTGCCCTTTGAATTAATGTGTGACGCTAGTGACTTCGCTGTTGGAGCCGTTTTGGGACAAAGAATAGATGGGAAATTTAAACCTATCTATTACGCCAGCAAAACTCTGAATAATGCCCAAGAACATTACACCACCACTAAAAAAGAACTTATTGCAGTTGTTTTCTCCTTCGATAAGTTTCGTCCCTATCTTGTCTTATCAAAAACTATTGTCTACACTGATCATTCTGTTTTGAAGTATTTATTTAATAAATAAGACGCCAAAACAAGGCTCATAAGGTGGGTTTTGCTTCTTCAAGGGTTTGACATCGAGATTAAGGATAAACGAGGGGCAGAAAACTTAGCTGCAGATCATTTGTCAAGACTTGAAAATACAGAGTTAAGTACATTCACGGAAGAGGAGATCCCTGATGAATTTCCTGACGAACATCTTATGGCATTAAAAACCGAGATTGATAACGACGAACCATGGTATGCATATTATGTTAATTATCTCGTTGGAAAAATTGTGCCTCCGAATTGGACACCTGAAAAAAGAAGAAGATTTTTCTCTCAAGTGAAGAATTATTTTTGGGATGAACCGTACACATTCAAGCTATGCTCGGACAATATAATGAGACGATGTGTTGCTGGAAACAAAATATCTAAAATTTTGGCACATTGTCATTCTGGACCAACTGGGGGTCATCATAGTGCGTTGGTAACTGGAAGGAAAGTTTACGAATCTGGATTCTTCTGGCCTAGTATCTTTAAGGATGCCAAAGATTACGTGATGAGATGTGATGCATGTCAAAGATCAGGAAACAGATCATCAAGAAGTGAGATGCCTAAAAACAATATTCAGGTATGTGATGTATTTGACGTATGGGGGTTAGACTTTATAGGACCCTTTCCTAACTCGAAGGGTAACAAATACATCTTAGTGGCGGTTGATTACATATCCAAATGGGTTGAAGCTCACACACTTCCTACGAACGATGCTCGCATTGTGATTAAATTTTTAAAAAGGCTATTTGCAAGATTTGGAGTTCCTAAAGCATTGATTAGTGATCGGAGGACACATTTTTGTAACTCTTAGTTGGAAAAAGCCTTACAAAAATAGGGAGTAACTCATAAGTTGTCAACAGCATATCACCCCTAAACTAATGGGCAAACCGAGGTAACCAATAAAGCTATTAAACGTATCTTAGAAAGATCAGTTGGATATAATCCGAATAATTGGTCCGAAAAGCTAGACGATACATTATGGGCATTTAGAACCGCCTACAAAACGCCCACATGATGCACACCTTTTAGATTGGTTTATGGAAAAGCCTATCACTTGCCTGTGGAGATCGAACTTAAAGCATATTGGGCACTAAAACAATATAATATGGATCTCACAGCAGCAGCAAAAAACTGTTAATGGAACTTAACGAATTGATGGAATTAAGAGATAATGCATACGAGAACACCCGGATCTACAAGGAAAGAACTAATAAATGGCATGACTCTAGGCTTCGAGGGGACAAAGATTTCAAGGTATGAGACCTAGTATTACTATTTAACTCTAGATTCAAGATGCATTCCGGTAAGCTCAAATCGAAATGATACGGTCTAAATGTGGTAAAAACTGTGTATTCATATGGGACCGTGGAAATCACATATAAAAACGGAGTCAGCTTCAAGGTCAATGGACAACGGTTAAAAAAGTACCACGAAAGACATATTGATACGGAAGATAAGGAAGTGGTGGAACTCAAAGAATACGCAACGAGTGAGAAGCAGAAGAAAAGTCTAACTTAAAGACTTCGCTGTAAACAAAAGTGCTTCCTGGGAGACAACCCGAAATGTTATTTAATTTTATCAAGTCTGTCTTCCCAGACATCAATACGGCGTATCCGCTCCATACCATACGACATATTGATTATCTAGACGTTATCAGTCTTTACTTTTTATGCACTTTAAAAACATTATTGTCAGTTCTGGCAATACAGTGTATTCATGAACATGATACGGCGTATTCACCAAAACTGACCCGTAATTAGTTTAATTTGTTTAGTTTAGTTTAAATTAACCGTATGTACCAAGATAGGAATACACGTTTTTCCTATGTTTCATACAGGACCTTGGAAGTAAAGAAATATCGACGAATATTGGTGAAGAATTTACAAATCTGGAAGATCTTAAAGTGTTGGAGTCTTGAAACTTTAAGGCGGTTGTTCAACACAATCTTGCTAATAAACTCAACATGGAGAATCTACCGAGCAAATATCAGGGGAGTTTCTCATTCTAATTCTTTTTAGTTCCTGTATTTAATGTTTTATATATACAACGAGGATGTTGTATAATTCAAGTGGGGGATGGAATTAGAATGTTTACTTGTCCTAATTTTCACACTAAAATGCTTAAATTATGCTCAAATTTTTTCAAGCTTACTTTTGTGAAATTACTTTATACATAAACCCCACACAATAATCCTTGTTAGATATTGTGAGGATATAACGTATCCGTTTCCAAATGTTTACCCAATTTCTACAAAAAATATAAGTGTGCCAGTGATGTAGTAGACTTTAGAACTTGGCTTAGTATATCTATTCGAGACCGCAGTGATAAGTACTATGGATTTAGATGGAGTAACTTCTTTAAACTGGTAAATTTTAATATTAAACCCAAATCGCCTTTACATATTGCTTATTAACTAACTACACTGGTCAGTTAAACCCCATATAAACCCTTTGTTTACTCTTATTTTAAGAGTAAGATACCCTTAGAACAACCCGTAGAGCTAATCCTTTAGGAACTGAACCAATTATTTGTTTCGTTACACCTTTACACCTTAGCCTACCCGGTTAGATTAAGTTTATTTTACAGTTGCTAGTTGCTTAAAGTTCAGAGTTTGTATTTCCCGAGTCTTGTGTCTATTTTGGTATGGTTGGAAGAAATTTGCACATTGTAAATGGGAATGTATAATATAGTCAAAACTCATGTATTTTTGCTACCATCGCAATTATTGGTACGTCCGAAGAACGAAGAATTATCGAAGGAATTATCCGGAATTATTATGATTGTAAAAATGATGAAACTACACCGAGTTTCGTAGTATATTGTTAGCAAAAAAAATCCAAAAAAATAGAAAAATCGCAACAAAAAAAGAGAAGGAAAGTTTGAAGATAATCGTTTCGCAACTACCGAAGGAATTACACGAAGGATCGATTATTCATTAATACAAATCGACGATGTAGAGTATTGTATAAAGTGGAAGATATCGCCACTTGTCTTGTAAAGTATGGGATGTTTGGGAAGTTGACTGTTACGGGAATGCCAACTTAGGTTGTTGTTTTTGATCTATGATCAAGACGTTGTAAATATTTATGTCTTTATCATGGTAACGGTCAGGAAAAAGTGTCTAGCAACTTGTATTTTAGACTTAAATACTTAATCTATTTGTTTTGTAATTTTTATTTAACAACAATTTAATTCCCTTTCCTAATCATTAACCATGGGTTTTACGCGAATGAGGATGTAATCGAGCGTGCATGTCTATTTCGTCTTTACAGCCATGTATGCATGTCTTAGCTACCTTGTTGATTTATTACTATTGGTGAAAGTTAGAAGATCCCTACCCTATATCATTCTTCATCCTAACCGTTGGTTAAATTCTAATGAGGATGTGATCAAACATACATGTCTATTCCATCGTTACGGCCATGTATGTGTGCTTCAGCTGCCTTGTTGGGGTGGTACTTTTAGTGAAAGATTGTAGAATGATCAACCCTAAGCCTTATCATATAAACCTATATTTACCTTTACAAACTTGTTACTCCTTAGCTTTAGCGGTGGAGATGTGTATCCTTGCCAAGTTTATGATAGAATACTCGTCACTACCGAGTGATTGTGCGAATTAGTTACATGTTGCCACATAGATTAGTTGAGTGATTTGAGTGTTTTCATCTTCCTATTTCGCGAAGTATTTGGTTGTGTACTTGTAATAGATCAAATAAATGTTTTAACGGAAAATATCCTTAGGGATACATTTTTATAGACTTCTAAAGGCTACCTGAGGACAAGTAGGATTCAAGTGGGGGATATTTGATGACATCAAATAACATCTATTTTATAGTATCATTTATCCCATGTATTTAACCCATTTTATATAATTATTGCAAAGAATTCTTACTTAATCGTTTATAATTAAGAATTGCAGTAATTATCGAGTAGTTGGTGAATATTAGCAAAAGGCGCGCATTCTGAAGCTTAAATGGAGATATTTTGAAGATTACTATTCTGAAGACCAATACGCCGTATCCATCAAGGAAGATATGGCGTATCCGTGCCTACACTCACCAAAGATCACAAAGGAAAGAAGATCAATATGCCGTATCCAAAAGAAGTCAATACGCCGTATTGAAGATATACTATGTGAATATTCTAGAAGATATCAAACGTGGTCCCTACTCTAAAAAACTCTAATACGTCGTATCTAATCCCTTGGATACGCCGTATCAAACCGACTTCCAGACCCTATAAATACAAAACTCAAAAATGAGTTTTAAGTGTGCTAAATCATATTCTCGATACCTAAACCACAAAAGTCGATTTTCAGAGGAGAAAAAGAGCAGAAGAGGTCTTGCAATGCATTCTAATCTAAGAAGACAACGTGTAATTTCTTATACTTTTGTAATCGTTTAGTTTTTGGTATCATTCGTTAACTTGATTAGTTTACCTTGGCTAAAACAATTACTCTTGTATTAATTATGATGTTTGAAGGCTAATACCTTCGGGTATTAGCCATTATTATGAAGATCTGAATGTTTGGTTTTGTTTATATCTCGATTGCTTAATTTATCATTGCATGCTTGTTTATGTTTATCAATTTATACTTGTTTACATGCTTTTGTATGCGACCTATCATTCAACTGGATCTAGTGATACAGACCAAGTAATCTAGATACCAGGATAACTCTCCATATAGTGATTTATACATCTAGAATAATAGGATCATAAATATTGTCCTGCTAAATCTGTGTCTAGGATACGCTTCGGGCTTAACTAATTAATTGGATATTGCCTTTGGTTTATTGAACATGTTGAATAGTAGGTGAATCTAGATAATTCAACAAATAATGTTCTGATTCCATTGGATAGTTCGACAAGTAGACTAATAGTGTATAAATTGCCATTAAGCGGTAAGTGGGTAAAGTCTCTATGAGCTAGGGTTTAACAAGATCACCATTGCTTTAATCCCTAAGATAGATTATAATCAAGTAATAAGGATGCTTTATGCGGATGCTTTAATTGTGATAGAATTAATGTGTCTAGGTCTTAGGATGAATTCTCGCCTAAGTCTAAGAATGATATGCCGCCTCAAGATAAGTAATCATTGCACTGAATAAACAAACCAACTTCTAATCGGATTAATGATGGCTAATACAATTTTCTATTATAAGGCTTGATCGCTCTTTTATCTTCTGTTAATTTGCTTGCGTGGGTTAAAGTGTCTTGAATTGATTGTAGTCACCACCAAACCCGTGCCAGTCTCTCAGACTGAAAATCCCCTTTTTTACCTGTTAGAATTATGATTAAAACTAACATGGGATTAGCATAGGTTTGACTTAGATTAGTAAACCAAATTATTAATAAAATGAAAGATTTAACCTTGCTTCAAGTGTTCGACACCCTACTTACCACGAATCTACCACCGACCGGGTATACTGCCCGTTAAAGTGTTTTTTTTGTTATGTCGGCAAAATATAAATTTAAAACTTGAATCATAAAAATATACACCACACAACGACACATCACATAGGTTAGCATAGGTTTAACATAGAATAGAATTAACTTAGTTTAGATAACCAAAATATTAATAAATTGAAAGATTGTTTCTCGCTCTTAGTGATCGACACCCTAATTACCACAAAACTCCCATCTGACCGGGTACACTGCCCGTTAAAATATTATTTTTGGTAAAGTCGATAAAATATAAATTTAAAACTTAAAATCATAAATCACACACCTCACTACAACACATCACTCAACAAAGGAAGTTCTCAGAAAACCTTAAGCAACTCCACATCAATTTTCCTTTCATCAAAGCCCTAGCTTAAATGCCGAAATATGCCAAATTTCTGAAAGGTTTACTGACAAACAAGGCCAGACTCGAAAAAGCTTGTACAATCACTATGAATGAAAGATGCTTAGCCGTATTATTGAACAAGCTTCCATCAAAAGAAAAAGACCAGGGAGAGTTACTATTCCTTATGACTTTGGCCAATTGCATATCAATAATGCGTTAGCAAACCTAGGGGCTAGTATAAGCTTGATGTCATATACGATGTATGAAAAATTAGCTTTAGGAGAACCAAAGGCTACTAGAATGAGCTTAGAACTTGCGGATAGGTAGATCTAATACCCAAGAGGAATAATTGAAAATGTGCTTATTAAAGTTAATAAATTCGTCCTTCCCATAGATTTCGTTATCCTAGATATGCCCGAAGACTATAGGGTTCCTATAATTTTAGGTAGACCATTTTTAGCAACCTCTCGAGCTATGATAGACGTGTATAATAAAAAAATAACGCTAAAGGGTAGGGGATGATGAAGTAATCTTTGACGTAGATCAATCAATTAAGAGACCGCCCTCTGAAGATGATGAATGCTATGGGATTGATGACTTAGATGACACAATCAACACAGAAGCTCAGGAATTACTGGCAAATGATAAGTCTGATTCATTTTTACTAAAAGGGGCTGGAGAAATCAATTAATCAATCAGACCTAGAAAGTTGTGAATGTTTTGAAAGTAAGGTTGACGATGATTCTGATCCAAGGAAACTAATATGTCATATCGATTCTGTTAATACGCCGTATTCAGTTGCGTAGGAAATAGCGAGACCTGATAAAGTTAAAAGTGAACACCTTTATTCGGCTAGTGCTAACGAGATTGATGAGAAGAAAACTAAGCTAAAAAATTTGCCTCACTGCTTAGAATACGCATACCTGCACAGTGACAAATCATTTTCTATAATTATCTCATCTAAATTGTCTGAAAAGGAGAAAATGTTACTTTTGCAGGTATTAGAGAAGCGTAAGGGAGCAATTGCTTAGAAAATGTCAGACATCAAGGGAATCAGTTTGTCATACTGCACACACAAGATTCGAATGGAGGATGACTTCTAACCGGTCATTCAACCCTAAAGGTGTTTAAATCCTAAAGTCCAAGATGTGGTGAAAAATGAGATCGTTAAGATACTTGATTTTGGGCTAATTTATTTAATCTCAAATAGTTCGTGGGTCAGCCTTATTCACGTTGTACCAAAGAAAAGAGGAATGATTGTAGTTTTGAATGATAATAATGAATTAATTCTTTCTCGTACAGTTATAGGATGGCTAGTGTGCATCGATTATTGTAAACTTAATGATGCAACTTGAAAGGATCATTTCCCTCTTCCCTTTATTGATCAAATGTTAGAACGTTTATATGGGAATGAATATTACTATTTTCTTGATGGATTTTTAGATTCTTCCATATTTCGATCGCACCCGAAGATCAAGAAAATACAACATTCACTTGTCCTTATGGGACTTTTGTTTACCGACGAATGCCGTTTGGATTATTCAATGCGCCTGCTACTTTTCAAAGATGTATGACGGCAATTTTCCATGACATGGTAGAAGACTTTATAGAAGTATTCATGGATGACTTCTCGGTATTCGATAACTCTTTTAATTGTTGTCTCGCTAATTTAGATAGAATGCTTGCTAGATGTGAAGAAACCAACCTTGTGTTGAATTGGGAAAAATGTCATTTTATGGTAAAAGAAGGGATTGTTTTAGTACATAAAATTTCAAGGGCATGTATTGAGGTCGATAGGCTAAAATCGATGTGATAGCTAAGTTTCCATACCTTACAAATATCAAAGGAGTTAGGAGTTTCCTGAGGCATGCTGGATTTTACCATAGGTTCATAAAAGACTTTTCAATGATCTCTAAGCCAATGACCCAACTTTTAATGAAAGATGCAGAGTTCAATTTTTCTGATGATTGTAAGAAGGCATATAATATTTTGAAAGAAATATTGACCACAACACCTATCATAATATCTCCCGATTGGAATGCGCCCTTTGAATTAATGTGTGACGCTAGTGATTTCGCTGTTGGAGCTGTTTTAGGACAAAGAATAGATGGAAAATTCAAACCAATCTATTATGCTAGCAAAAATCTAAACGATGCCTAAGAATACTATACCACCACTGAAAAAGAACTTCTTGCAGTTGTTTTCTCTTTTGATAAGTTTCGTCCCTCTCTTATCTTATCAAAAACTGTTGTCTACACTGATCATTCTGCTTTGAAGTATTTGTTTGGTAAACAGGATGCCAAACCAAGGCTTATAAGGTGGGTGCTTCTTCTTCAAGGGTTCGACATTGAGATTAAGGATAAAAAAGGGGCGGAAAACTTGGCTACGGATCACTTATCAAGAGTTAAGAACCCAGATTTAGGAACATTCACGAAAGAAAAATCACGGATGAATTTCCCGATGAACATCTAATGATATTGAAAGCCGAGCTAAATGACGACGAACCTTGGTATGCTGATTATGTTAATTATATTGTTGGAAAGATTGTGCCTCCGAAATGCACACTAGAAAAAAAGAAGGTTTTTCTCTCAAGTAAAGAACTATTTTTGGGATGAACGGTACACGTTCAGGCTATGCCCGGACAATGTAATGACGCGATGCGTTGCTGGAAGCGAAATCCTTTGAATCTTGGCACACTGCCATTCTAGACCAACTGAGGGACATCATAGTGTGTCGATTATTGGAAGAAAAGTCTAAGAATCTTGATTCTTTTGGCCTAGTATCTTTAAGGATGCTAAAGATTATGTGATGAGATGTGATGCATGTCAGAGGTTAGGAAACATATCATCAAGGAGTGAGATGCCTCAAAACAACATTCAGGTATGTGATGTATTTGATATATGGGGTCTAAACTTTATGGGTCCCTTTCCTAGCTCAAGGGGAAATAAATATATATATTAGTAGCAGTGGATTATGTATCAAAATGGGTCGAAGCTGAAGCACTTCCTACGAACAATGCTCGCGTTGTGATTAAGTTTTTAAGAAACTTGTTTGCAAGATTTAGAGTTCCTAAGGCTTTAATTAGTGATCGGGGGACACATTTTTGTAACTCTCAATTAGAAAAAGCCTTGCAAAAAGACGAAATGACTCATAAATTATCTACTGCATATCACCCTCAAACCAACGAACAAACTGAAGTAACCAATAGAGCTATCAAACATATTTTGGAAAGATCGGTTGGATATAACCCTAAGAATTTGTCTAAAAAGCTTGACGATGCATTGTGGGCATTCAGAACCGCCTACAAAACATCTACTGGATGTACCCCCTTTAGGTTGGTTTATGGGAAAGCTTGTCACCTACCTGTGGAGATCGTACATAGAGCATATTGGGCACTAAAACAATGTAATATGGATCTCACAGCTACAGTAAAAAACCGTTTCATGGAACTTAATGAGCTAATGGAGTTAAGAGATGTAGCATACAAGAACACCCGCATCTACAAGGAGAGAACTAAGAAATGACATGACTCTAGGCTTTGAGGGGATAAAAATTTTAAGGTGGGAGACAAGGTGTTGCTATTTAACTCTAGATTTAAGATGCATCCGGGTAAGCTCAAATCAAAGTGGTACGATCCAAATGTGGTAAAAACTGTGTATCCGTATGAGACCATGGAAATCACTAACAAAAACGGAATAAGTTTTATATTCAATGGCCAAAGATTAAAGAAGTACTATGATGGAAATATCGATACGAATGAAAGAGAGGTCACCGAATTCAAGGAAAAGTGTTGAACCGAGTGAAAGAAAGCTAAAGAAAAAGTCTAACTTAAAGACTAGCTGAAACAAAAGTGCTTCCCAAGAGACAACCCAGATTGTTATTTATTTTTATGAGTCTGTCTTCCCAGACATCAATACGGCTTATCTGCTCTATACCGTACGGCGTATTGAATGTCTGGAAGTTATCAGTCCTTTATTTTTATGCACTTTGAACATTATTGTCAGTTCTGTATATACGGCGTATTCATGTACATGATACGGCTTATTTGGCAGACTGACCCGTATTTAAATACTTTTTACAGGTTTCTCTATACGGTATATTCCAGTTTATGGATACAGCGTATTGGTCTCCTGTACAGTTTGTTTAGTTTATTTATAATTAACCGTAGGTACTGAGATAGGATTTTGCATGTTTTTCCTATATTTTGCACAGGATCTCGCTGCAAAGAAATCGACGAAGTTGGTGAAGTAACGATCATCTAGAATCTTGTGTGTGTTGTAGTCATGCTGAAATACAAACGCATTTACAACACACATTCTTGCTCATAAACTCAACTTGGAGAATCTACCGAGCAAAATATTAGGAGAGTTTCTCATTCTAATTCTTTTAATTCCCATTTTTAATGTTTTATCTATACAATGAGGACGTTGTATAATTCAAGAGGGGGGACGGGAATTAGAATGTATACTTGTCCTATTTTTCACATAAAATGCTTAAATTATGGTCAAATTTAAAAAAAATTCAAGCATACTTTTATGAAATTACTTGTTACATAACCCGCACACAATAACCCTTATTAGATATTGTGAGTAATTAACCTTATCCGTTTCCAAATGTTTACCCAAATTCCATAAAAATATGAGTGTGCCGGTGATGTTGCAGACTTTAGAACTTGGCTTGGTATATCTATTCGAGATCACAGTGATGAGTACTATGGATTTAGATGGAGTAACTTGTTTAAATTGGTAAATTTCTAGGATTACATCTAAAAAGCCTATACATGTTGTTTTATTAACTAACTACACTGGTTAGTTAAATCATGTATAAACCCTTTGTTTACTCTCATCTTAAGAGTAAGATAACCCTAGAAAAACCTGTAGAGCCAATCCTTTAGTGTTAGGATCACATAAATGGACCCGAACAAAGAAGCTTCGGTCACTCGAAGATACAAGACAAAAGTCTAGTTCGTTTAAGCGTGTAATATTATGTAAACGGGCCAAGATGCAAAAAGCCCACAAAGGCCTCCTAGGCTAATCCTTTTTAGTATAAATACACCTAGTTTAGTCAAAAATTAGGTTAGCTAGTCATTATATTATTGTTAGGGTTTCTAGCCACCAAAAGGGTTTTTCTTTCAATCATCAATAAAGTTTTAATTTTCTGCATCTTGATTCTACACATCATTGTTAAGGTTTGTATGAATGATCATGGAACCTACAATTGGTATCAAGAGCCTACAAGATTGATGAATTGATTTGGTTTGTTATTTTTCAAATTGCAAAGTTAACTAAAAACAGATAAACTACCCTAGCTTTTGGAGTTATGCAACAATTTTCAGCTTTTAAAAATCATTTTAGAGTGCTGATTTTTAATTGTGAAAAAGAGATAGTGATCTTTTTAAAATTGCTACAAAAGGATTTTGTGAACTTTGACTCACCAAAGTCAAAAGACAAAGGTTGTTTTGACAGCCTTTTTAAAACATACAAAGCACACTCTTTAACATTAAACACTCAAAATCCAAGTGCTTAAAGATTTAAGCACTTGGTGTTCTCTAAAAATACCACAGTTTTGAAAATGAATTCAAAAACTTTGAGAAACCATTTTAAAACTAAAAACTTTTTAAAAACAGCTTAAAAATGCTTAAAAACTTAAGTTAACTTTAACCAAATTACCTCAACCCATGGTCAAAACCCTTTTGACCCGTTTTCTTAGTTCACCCAAACACCCCTTTAAGTTTTAAAAGAGAGTTTAAAAACTATTGAAAACTGTTTTTGACTAAAGTTTTGAAGCAATTATGATACTTAAGCTATTAGGATTATAAAAAGATACAAGAAAGTTAAATAAGCACTTATAAGATAAGAATAAGCTAAGGACAAAAATTTTTGCTAAATTGACAGCTTTAATCTAAAATTGCATACAAAGGAAAGGAAAAGCTTAAACAAGCATAAGCAAGCCATAAAATAGGTTCAAAGAAGTAATAGTAACAATAAGCATTAATATAGCTTATTGCTAAGTAAATAAGCTAATTTAAGAAAGGTTACCTTAAATCCTTGTTCACAAAAAAGATTTTGTGTGAAGACCTAAAATAGCTTTAAACCTACCCAGCTTATGATCAAGCTAAAACTAAACTAAAATCCCAATAAGCCATCCATTATAGCTTATTCTTCCAAGCTTTTCCAATCAAACAGTAACCTTGCTCCTTTTGAATTTCCCTCACTTTTATTTAGGAATTTTTGAAAAGAGAGATAGTAAGATATAAAGAGGTCTAAATAAGAGGCTTAGCAATAAATGTAAACAGCTTCACTAAACTTTTCATTAAACAAGAACAGGTACAAATTAAAACTTTAAATCTTAAATTACACTGGAATTTAAAAAATTACTTAACTAAAACTATAAAACTCTTTTTCAAACTAAAAACTAAAAACTACTCCTCAATGGCTGTTACATAAGCCTTTAAATAGGAAGAAACGATTATGTCTTGTGTCTTCTTTCTTGATGCTCTTGTGCTTTCTTGTAGACACAAGAAAGCATTGTGCTACTTGTGTGAGTGCAATGCCAAGCAAATCGTGTCCCTCCATTTCCCTTGGTCTCCAAGTCGAGTAATATAAGCCGTAGATGAGGTTTTTGTGTGAGTATGGATTGCCAACATGGCAATCCATGTGGGGGGTTGTGGGGTTGAAGATTGTGATGGGTTTGGCTGGTTATGGAGGGTCAAACGAGGATGAAAATGACATGGGTGGGGCATGGTGGAAATGGCGGGAAACACATGGAAGGGAAGTACAGTGTTTTGAACCTGTATAAGTAAAGTTTGTGGGTTTTGGCAAAATAAGCCCCTCAAGGTGTTATACTTCCTTGCACTCATCGTCCTTATTGTTTATATAACTTTGGGGACTTGGCAAAACAAGTCCCCAAGAGTTATATTGCACTTTGCAATATTCGTCCTTGGTGATTAAAACTTTAAGAACTTACGTTCTTTTTTTTTTTATATAGCATTGGACTACATCTTTGGAGAAATGGCAGAATTCACCCTTGCCATTCATTTTCTCTTTTCTTCTTATAGATATAAGTTTAGGGATTGGCAGTTTTAGTCCCTAAACTTATATTTTTGGACTTTTGACTTTTTGGCTTCGGGGTTTGACTTGGGCTTTTCCTTGCTTTTCCATTCCGAGTCCGGTTTTGTCGATTTGGCTTCGTTTTTCGTCCTTTTCTTAATTATCCGTTCCTGCACAATACAATTAGCAAAACAAGCGTGTATTTGGCATTTTAAGTCCGTTTTTGGTTATTTTAGCTCGTTTTTAAAGGTAAAAGGTATGTGTAATTAAACACATACCAAAATCCCCCATACTAAGGTATTGCCGTGTCCTCACGCAATGCTATGAAGTAAGCATTTGAAAAACTAAGAATCTCGAATACCCTCGACTAATAACTAGAAAAGTAGCTAATTGGTTTCATCGAGGAACTTAAAGATTCACGAGTTTTGAAAAATCCCCTGTTTACCAATTTTTAGTTCGTACTTCTATTCTACCCATCTTTTTGTATTTCAAGTTTTATAGATCGTTTTGACTTTCGTTATTTAATAACTTTAAGGGATTATAGAACAAGATGCATTTCGATCCGAGAATGCCCCAAAGGATAATTCATCGTTCCCGACTTTTCACTTATTCCAAACCAAGCTTAAAACGAAATCACTTAATTATGAGTTAAGATGCTAACACTACTTATGTTTCAATTTGTAAACTTTTCACTCCGTCTATTTAATCTATAATGTGTATGTGTATTTAGAATTTCACCATGGATAAACCGTTTATATTTCTATGTTTTACGTTCCACCCGAGAATAATGAGTTTAAAGGCGAGATCATCCCATGTAGCGACTTTCGTCTCGGCACATCCCAACCTTGCGGTTAAGTGACCAGGCTTTTGACACCCCACAGAGACTAGTATCGGGACTCACGGACCTTAGGTTTCAAAAACTCTCAGGTTTTCTGTAAGCCCCCCCCCCCCCCACACTTATAGCTTTACATCTATATTTAGCCAAGTTCAAAAATATATTCGAGTTTAAAAAAAGGAATCTTTTGTTTTTATACTTAACATTAACTATTTACGCAATTGGAATCTTCGACCTTTTAGAAGGCTGCAACATCGGTTGTGAGCCGGCAAGATGCAGCAAACTTTTATCAGTCTTGGATAATTATTACTATGGGTTTTCTTTAGAAGGCTGTAACATCGGTTGTGAGCCGGCAAGATGCAGCAAACTTTTATCAACCCACAGTTTATATTTTTGCATTTTTTTTTTTTTACACATTGGGAAAACGTCTTTTTGAAAAATTCAAGTATAAATTTGAACTAAGTCTAAAGTTTTTGCTATATACTATATAAAAATTATTGATTTAAGTTTAATTTCCAAAAGTAGCACGTAAATTAATCAGGTTAGAATCTTATGGGAGAAAAAGCGACAGATTACACACATGAGCTCTTAAGATTTCCAAATAATCCTTGTTTAGCATCAAATTCATACTTAATACTATCATTTTTCATTCTTCGCGAATGTTCGCGAACGCTTAGCCTAAAGGTTAAGGAACAAGCTAGAGCTCAACACGCTCGATCGGGTCAAAAGTTATTCTTATTCTACCCAGCAGGAAAGTCAAAATTGTGATAAAACACTTATGTATTTTTGAAAATTTTTAAATTTTTTCATTTTTTTGAAATTTTGGTGGTAAAAACGGGATTACGTGATAACAACGGCTGCAGGCAAAAATCAAATCGAAGATCCCCCCATACTAGAATGAAACATCGTCCTCGATGTTTTACGAAGGGTTTCTACGTAAATCCTAAGCCGTTTATGAAGTAATGCTTAAAGTTAAACTATAGTCGATAAGTTTAGGATACGGGATTTCCCTAATGAAGCTGAGGATTTGTGAAGTCTCTTGTGATCGAAGGACAAATAGCACGAGAGACTTCAAAAATCCGGGACATCCTGGACAATACAGTACAAAACACAACACACGGAATAGCCTAAAAATTATGAAATTAAGCTGAAAAACGAGAGCAAGAATCCCGAATAAGGGGTCAAAAACCTAAAATCTTAAAAAGTAACCCTACAAAGAAATTTTCACTTCTAAACTACTCTAGGGAACTAATAATGAAGAATGAAAAAGACTAGACTGAAAACGGAGGTCGTTTGACCCAAAAACGAGTCAAGTCAAAATCCGTACCTGAGACCCGTTCTTTAAAAATCAAAAGTTTGAAGTTCGGCCCGAAGTTCTGGGATAACTCAACGGTGTCATACGGAAAAACTTGAACAATGGTAAATGGTCCTAACCAACGGGACTTCAACTTGCCGGAGAAAATTTTCAATCTTGAGTTAAAGAGGAGGACTTGATCACCGACGTTGAAAACGCGGTTTTTGATCTTTGCGTCATGAATCCTCTTAGTTTTCTCTTTGTAGATCAAAGAATTTTCATAGGATTGATCACGCAGTTCACTTAAAATGAACAAAGTTAATAATTATTCTCAAAATAATTACTTAACCCTTGCTTGATGTAAACATTTAATTGTTTGATGCCCGTTTACATTGAACGCTAATTTTTAGCTTACGCGATTTAGCTTAACATTTACGATTTAAAGCAAATGCGTACAATACAAAAGGTACATTGCGGATTTATCGACGTCGTTAAAGACTTGAAAACATAGGGTGTTATAATTTTCACCCACTGTCCTTTCAAGAATTCTTTTTAAGCCACAATTCGATACTTCAACCTGCCCATTTGTCTGTGGGTGATACGCGGTGGAGAGACGATGAGTGACTCCATATTTAAGCATGACCTTTGCAAACTGGTCATTGCAAAAATGTGTTCCATGATCACTGATGATGGCACGAGGGGCACCGAATCTGGCAAAGAGAGTTTTAAGAAATTTGCAAACTACTCGGGCGTCGTTGGTGGGAAGCGCTTTCGCTTCAACCCATTTTGACAGGTAATCGACAGCCACAAGTATGTATTTGTTTCCTTTTGATGATGGGAATGGTCCCATGAAGTCTATGCCCCAAACGTTAAAGATTTCACAAACTTGGATGGAATTTTGAGGCCTCTCATTCCTTTGTGAAATTTTTCCTTGTCGTTGGCACGAGTCGCAATTTTTTACCAACTCGTGTGCATCTTTGTAAATTGTAGGCCAGAAAAATCCGGCATCAAAGACCTTTTTGGCGGTGAGATTTGCACCGTGATGTCCCCCGGTGGGTCCATTGTGGCAAGCTTCGAGAATGTCGAGAGCTTCTTTACCGTGCACACACCGCCGGATCATTTGATCCGCACAGATTTTGAATAAGAAGGGGTCATCCCAGAAATAGTGTTTAACATCTTTGAAAAACTTGTTTTTCTGTTGGGATGACATTCCCTTGACAACGAAGTTCCCCGCATGGTAGTTTGCGAAGTCTGCAAACCATGGGGTACTATCATCACGAAGAGCAACCGATCCAAGAGTTTCGAGAGGGAATGTTTCAGTGATTTCCTTGTTCTCGAGTATATCTTGATGAGGGTTCTCAAGTCTTGAAAGATGATCGGCGGCCAGATTTTCTGCTCCTTTTTTGTCTCGAATGATAACATCAAATTCTTGGAGCAAAAGGATCCACCGCATCAGCCTTGGCTTAGCATCCTTTTTAGCGAAGAGATACTTGATGGCTGAATGATCAGTATAGACTATGCTTTCAGACAAAACCAAATACGACCGGAATTTCTCGAAAGCATACACTACTGCAAGTAATTCTTTTTCAGTTGTAGTGTAGAGTGCTTGAGCCTCAGTCATTGTTTTGCTGGCATAGTGAATTGGTTGGAAATGCTTGTTTCTTCTTTGTCCCAGGACTGCCCCGATTGCAAAGTCGCTTGCATCACACATTAGTTCGAATGGCAAGTCCCAGTCAGGAGCAATTAAGATTGGAGCCTCAGTCAATTTTCTTTTAAGTGTGTTGAAGGATTCAATACACTCTTTGGAAAAGACAAATGGAGTCTCTTTTTCAAGCAGATGGGTTAATGGGCAGGAGATTTTTGAGAAATCTTAGATGAAACGTCGGTAGAAACCGGCGTGTCCAAGAAAACTGCGAACACCTTTGACTGTAGTCGAGTGAGGGAGCTTAGCGATGATGTCAACTTTAGCTCTATCGACCTCAATTCCCGACTTGGAGATTTTATGTCCAAGTACAATGCCTTCCTTTACCATAAAATGGCTTTTCTCCCAGTTAAGGACTAAATTGGTGTCTTCACACCGCTTCAACATTTTGTCCAAATTGGAAAGGCATGCAGAAAAAGAATCCCCAAAGACTGAAAAGTCATCCATAAACACTTCCATTGTTTTTTCAATCATATCTTGGAAGATAGCCATCATACATCTTTGGAACGTGCCTGGTGCATTGCAAAGCCCAAAAGGCATGCGGCGATAGGCAAATGTTCCGTATGGGCAAGTAAAGGTTGTCTTTTCTTGGTCCTTCGGGTCTATTGGAATCTGAAAGTAACCCGAAAAGCCATCGAGGAAACAATAGAATTGGTTTCCCGCGAGTCTTTCGAGCATTTGATCCATGAAGGGAAGTGGGAAGTGGTCCTTTCGGGTAGCTTCATTCAACTTTCGGTAGTCGATGCAAACTCTCCACCCTGTGACCAATCGAGTCGGTATAAGATCATTATCATCATTTTTCACGACGGTCATGCCACCCTTCTTTGGTACACAATGCACCGGGCTTACCCATGGACTGTCAGAGATCGGATAAATCAATCCGGCGTCAAGAAGCTTTTCAACTTCTTTCTTGATGACGTCGTGGATTTTTGGGTTCACCCGTCTTTGATGCTGAACCGTAGGTTCGTAGTCCTCTTCCATGAGAATTTTGTGTGTACAAAACTCTGGGTTGATACCCTTGATATCTGAAAGTTTCCAAGCGATGGCTCGCTTGTGGGACTTAAGAACCTCGATTAGAGCTGCCTTTTCCTCATTTTTCAAGTCTTTTGCAATTATGACGGGTAACTTATCGTCACCTTCCAAAAATGCATATTCCAAATGAGGTGGCAAGTCCTTGAGTTCAAGCTCAGGGGGCTCATTGACGGAAGAATTTTCATTGTTTGTTTTACAAATCTTAAGATCTTTTTGAAATTCTGGCAAATAGCTTCCTTGATTGGGAGGGGGTGGTGATGGATCGCTATTAAGAATTGCTTCGAGTTGAAGAATATCCCTATCCAGGTCATAATACATTGGATAAACTTCCGGTGAAGTTGGATCATCTTCTAGAGCAAGAAAAGAGTCGGCTTCCTCAAAAAGGAGAAAATCACTGTCCCCGAATGGAGTTAAAGTCGGAGAAGAAGTAGAAACGATTAAATCATAGT
>BQNB010066510.1:0-32462 GCA_026074375.1 Tanacetum coccineum
TGATTATCAAGCCCTAACTCATCGAGACTCTACCACTTATGTTTGAATGTTGCATGTGTGCTCGGTAGTCTACTGTCGGTAGTGAATCCAAGCAGGGACCTAGGGTGCATTTGTAAATCCTAAACCACTAATTTAGTCCTACCATCCTTTATGTCCCGGGAAGCACTAGAAACATTAACTTGTAGTCCTATTATTGAAGTCACACATGAACTGTGTGTAGTTCTATCTTGAACTCTAACCTACTTGGTCCATATAGCTAGATCTAGTTGAATGATAGATTAAACACGTAATCAAACATAAACACATATTAAATTGATAAACATAAGCCAACACACAAGCGAATAAGAGGCAATCGGTATAAACAAAACCAAACATTAAACTTTTATAAACATGGCAAATACCTAATGGTATTAACCGATAACCATTGTAATTGATACATATACAAATGTCATAGATGAACGATTAAGATAAACTAACCAAGTTAATGAATGATACCAATAACCGAACGCTTATTTAGAGTATAAGAGAATTACACGGTGTTTCCTTTATGAATTGAGAGCTTTGCTTGACCTTTATGCTCTTCTTGCATTTTGATATTCGTCTTCTAAGATTAGGATTTCGTCAATATGGTTAAGCACACCTAAAAATCGTGTTTTAGGGTTTGTATTTATAGCTGCTGGAATTAAGTCGATACGTCGTATCCATTGAGGTCGATACGGCGTATTAGAGTTTCCTTAGAGTAGGGACCACGTTCTTCATATTCCAGAATGTTCTTTTGAGTGTATCTTCTTGAATACGGCGTATGGTATATTTTGGATACGGCGTATAGGTAATTGTGTCTTTGTGGTTTCATGTGAAGTTTAGGCGCCGATACCCCGTATCTTCTTGATGGATATGGCGTGGGGATGGCAAAAAAACCCGAACCCGACGGAGAAATCTAAAATAATTGGGGCAAGGCGGGGCATGCTTATCGGGTTATGGGGAGGGTTTGGGGCTTAAACGGGGATTTTAAATCAGGTTTGGGGGCGAAAGTGGGGAATAAAGTCCCTGCCCCGCCCTGTCTGATTAATATATACACATATAAAAATATATGTATATTTATATAGTATTTTGTTACTATTTACGTAATAAAAAGGTACTTCTCTAATATTGTTAGTTTTTTTATCTTTGTAATATTGCAAAATTGTTATTGTAGAAACTTGTTTAATGTCATATTTTTAAGTTGTAACTTTTTTCTAGTGTAATTTATCATTATACATGTATGATATTATCGTTGAAAATTTGCTTGTAATTGATTATTAATAAGTTTTTAATTCTTCAAGTTATTGCTAACGGTCTAAAAATAATAATAAATGTGAAATGGTGCGGCTTTGGTTGAGAATTGCACACAAAGAGGACACCCCGATAAGATCCCTGACGGGGATTAGGGCGGGTTTGGGGAGAACTTTAGTAAGCGGGTTTGGGGATGGGGATGGTCGCCCCGCCTCAAACCCGCCCCGTTTCCATCCCTAATACGGCGTATTGAATGTCAGAACAGTAGACTTCTTGATTTCTTCGTTTAAGCTCCAAAATGCGTAACTTTTAGCTGATCTTCACCAATTGCTCCATAATTACTACAAATAACTAATATAACAGATTAAGTACCAATTCATGCAATAATTATATCAAATGGGTAATTTTCATGAAATAAATAATGCTATAAAAGTGACGTTATTTATTGTCATCAAATATTTCCCTACTTGAATCCTACTTGTCCTCAAATAGACTTTAGAAAGTTTTGTAAAAAAGTATTCCAACCTAAGTTTAGGATCTTTTCCGTTAAGCATTTTTCTTGTTAGATTACTAGCGCACAACCAAACACCTCACGAAATAGGAAAATGAAAAAACTTAAATCACTCGACTAATCTATGTGGTAACATGTAACTAATTCGCTCTATTGCTCGGTCGTGACGAGTATTCTATCATATCCTTGGCAAGGATATACATCTCCACCACTAAAGCTAAGGAGTAACAATTCTATAAAGGTAAATTGGGTGTTATTTTTGAAGGTTTAAAGGGTTTGATCACTCTTTTAATCTCTATCGATACCAATATTCCAGAAGGGCGACAAAGATCACCCATACACACCCGTAACAATGGGATAGACACATGTGACTGCTTATTCCCATCTCGAATAAGCTAAAGAATAGGATTGGTAGTCTTCACCAAAAGTCGTAAACTAGCAAGAGCGACAAACCACATATACACACCTGTAACGTCGGGATAGACATACATGATTGCAATCATTTCCCCACTAGTGTAAAACCAAGGGTTAGGATGAAGAGTAATATAGGGAATAGATCTTCTAACTCTTTCTCCAATAGTAGTAAACCAACAAGGCGGACAAAATCACATATACATGGCCGTAACAACAGAATAGACATGCATGATTGCTCATATCCTTATTCAAGTAAGACCAAAGGATAGGAATTAGGAAAGGGAAAAGAATTTTGTTAGGAGTTATTGATTTGATGAGACAAAATAAATAAAAGAATGAAAGAAGAAGGACTTAAATTCAAAGCTGGAATTCTTCAAAAGATAGAAGATTTTAAAGATTCTAAAAGATCTCCTTAAGAAGATAAAAGATATAGAAGATAAAGATAAAAGTTAGGAAGATATTATTTGTTTCCTAATTATATTTGTTCTTATCCTTTGTAAACCTAGATGATCTCTACTATATAAAGAGATCATTAGGTCGTGTAGTTTGGTGTGCACATCATATGAGAGTCGTATAAACACAAAGGTGTCATGTGTGTTTGTATAGTAGAGTAAAATAGTATAGACATTTATGGTTTAGTCTCAAGGATTGTAAATCTCTGTTACTAGTTAGAGTAACCGATCTATTCTGATCAAATAGTATTTGGAGCTGTGATTGAATAAAAGAAAAACCTTGAAAAACATCATTGTTCTTATTGTTATTATTCTGTTGCGTAATGTTTATCTTTGATGTTTATAATCCTAGATTAGATCTAAACAATCTGAGCTTAAACAATTCTTTCATTCTCAACAATTGGTATCAGAGCCACGGGGCTCTTGAACTAGGATCTAACGAGGTTTTTATTGTCGAAATAAAAAAGAAAAGAGATTTGGGATTTCAGTTTTCTTTTTCGGTAAACTGGTGTAATTCGATGATGGTTAAAATTCGGTAAATGCTGAAACTTTGATATTCAAAGTCCATGACTTCTAAAGAGGTTAGGTTTTGTTTTCTGTTTTCGTATCTTTATTTTTAAAGCTTTGGGTCTTGGAGATCTTTGAAGTTTAGGCTTTAAGGATCAACTGGATAAGATTCAAAACTAAAATTAGTTTACCATGTAAATCAAACGCCATGATTTCTATAAAGACAATCATTGATCATGACCAGAATGTTAAATCGATTCTTTACAAATGTCTATATCATGATACGGTTGATCGTAAGGCGTTCGATTTCGACTTTAAGAAGAAGTATTCAGTGAAGCAAGGGTTTACATATATCTTTTGCTATTAGGGTTACGTTTCTATTGAATCTGCTATTAGGGTTTCGCATATGTCTTTTGCTGTTTTGGGGACTTGATTAAAGGAACAAAGAAGTAGCAGGTTATAAAAAATCAGGCTGTCGATAAGGATAAAAGAAGATTGATTGGTTTTTGTTAATACTATTATAGTCACGACATGATGTGGAGTAAACCCTAATTATCTAGGGTTTTGATACTATTTTTCTATTGAAATTAATCGTGATCTACTTAGCTTAATATGTATTGGCAGATGGTATGTAATACTGATTACTCGTATCATGGCAAGTGGGATTTTTGGAACACGATTAAGCAGTTAAAACTGCTTAGGGATGAACACAACGAACTTAACACTGCCAAGCTTTCGTTATTACTGTTGCCATTAGCGACATCTTTGTGATAGAAAAAACGTCACTAACAGATTTGGGAGGAAGGAGAATAAACATTAGTGACAAGTTAGCGACGGATTAGTGACACTAAAAAGTGTCGCTAAAGGAATGGGAGGAAGGAGAATGTGAAATAGTGACAGTTTAGCGACAGTTTTGTGACACTATACAAGTGTCGTCTGGATACTTAAAAAAAGAGGTATCCTTAGCAGTTTGATGTTCGTTTAAGGCAAAGGTTTTGATACTCCTTATGATGTTTTTGGCAAGTACAAGTTAGTACTGGTCGTTAACAACTTAGTACTGCTTGCATTCATTAGTACTGCTTATATACTTTATACTGTTTGAGCTAACTCTGCATCACTTTCAATTTGAGCTAACCCTTGATCCTTTCTTTTTTACTTTCTCTGGTTTCTTAGGTTCTTCTTTAACCAGTACACCCGTACCTTTATCTTTTGGATCAATAGTTGGAAGAGGTTGTAGTGTAGTTATTGATCTGATAGGTCTAGGAGAATCTTTTACATCTTTAATAGCAACTCCTTTCTCCTTAGCTTTCTCTTCCTTCATCTTTATCAAAGTCTGAGCAATGGTAAGATCTTCATCTATAAATGCAGTTGCAGCAGTTGTTAGAGGTGTTATAGGTTCAGCAGTGCTAATAGCTACACCAGCAGTAGTAACTGGTGCACTAACAGCACTAACTCTAGTGGTAGCAGTATGAACTGTCTCTCCTTCAACAACTTCCATGTCATCATCAAGTACATCAAAGTTACTATCTTGGAACATTGACTTTGTCTTGCACTTTCCCTTCCCTATTTGGATGCATCCTCCTCATCCAAATCATCATCAGAAGACTCAACCTGCCTGTATATCCTCCTTCTTGGGTGTGAGATGCTTGACTTTCTCTTTCTTTCTAATTTCTTGACTCTTTGCTTTAGTTTGAGGATCCCACGCTTGTGCAAAAAAATCTGCATGCACAAGAATGCATAAAAAATCCGTGTCTTTCTCCCGAATTCAAGCACCTGTTTTGACAATTTTGTACATATAGCCATTAATTCTTTTAGTTTTAGCCTACCCTCATCACTTCTAGGTGTGTAACCTCTTGTGAGAGGTGAATCATAGGGTGTAGGTGGTATAGTGTCCATCAATTCAAAAGTATGTTACATGCTGCCCTCTCCACTTCTAGATGTGTGACCTTTTGAGAGAGGTGGTTCATTGGGCTTTTCAAGCACTCTTTCAGACCTTGTCTGAGCAAGAGCACCCCCTATGGTTTCTTGGCGCCTGGGACTGCCACCTGTATCCATTCCCTAAGGAATGTCAACATTAAGCATTGTCATGGTCTGGGTCTTAAGGATGTTATCACTATCTTGTGCTGCAACTAAGCTGGCATCAGTAGTGATAGCCCTTTCCACACTGTCACCCCCTCCTTATGGACAGCCTCATCTACTCCATGGTCTAGAGGCATACTAGTCTAAGGTAACTTAGTGAACTTTTTGGCCCTCCTGTGTTTTTGAGTCTTTTTTTGTTTTCTTTGATATGTAGATGGAGATGGGAGTATTTGCTCAATGTGAGCTTCAGTTTAAAGTTCATGGGAAACAGTTGAAGGTGTTTCAGTTTGAAGTGATTCAGTTTGAGGTTCTAAAACATTTGGTTGTGAGGTAGAGGGTGTGGGTTGGGGTTCAGGGGGTATTGTTGAACCTTCACCCTCAGGTGCTTGGTTATGCACCAACATAGAGTCAAAAAATGGAGTAACTTTTCCTAAAAAAATTTTACTTTTCCTTGCCATGTTAGATAAAACCTTTTTATTGTGTGTTGGTGTCTCATAAGTATCATTGAAAGGTTCTGGTAAATCTTTAAGCTGGTTATTCAAAAAGAGTTGTAAAAACCTTGGATACATTAAAAATCTCTTTGGATCCAAGTTCCTCAACATACCATCAAAAATTAATTTATAAAAATTAAAATTTTGACCCTTTGCTAAACATATAACTGCTAAAGCTAAATTAGTTTAAAATTCATTCCAAGCAGTTGATTTTGAACTTATACAATGAAGGATGGTATGTATCAGAAATTTCCATTGAGGTGAGAATGAACCTTTCTAAAAAGTAAGTTTTGTAGAAAGTTGTCCATATCCCATCAATGCAAGGTTTTTAAAAATTTCATCATTTATTAGGCAACCAATACCATCCTTATCATTAAAGAGAAGATCACTTCTCACTAATGATTCTGATATGACCACAGCCTTGCCATCAACAATAGCATGTATTTTCTTCACTAAATTGACTATTTTGGAAGTGGCAGTATTCCAAAACTGTTCAATGTAAGAAGCATAGATAGTGGGACTTACAGTGAGAGCATAATTAATTAAACATGTAGAGAGGAAGTCCATTATCTGATGAAACTTAGTGTTCTCCTCTGTCTTTTCCAAACAAGCAACCATATTATGTTGATCGACAAACTTTAAATCCGTCATATATTGATTAATTTATAAGAAGGGTTTTGGGTTTAAGTTCGTTAATGAGAGTATGAGGGTTTGGCAAAGTTAATTGAGATATTATAAAGAGAGCTTAAGGGTGTGATTGGACCGACTGAATAAAGTTAAATGTTTATCTTGAAGTATAACTTATAAAAGAAAGAAAGATCAAGAATTATCCAAATATAGACCATTATAAGCAAAGTTGTTGGCGGAAATATCTCAACGATTATTATTAATTAATGAAAATTTGTTATGCCCCGAACAGTATTAACGGTAACAAGCAGATACTAGAATATTAGCTCATAACATACAAACTTTTGCCTAGCAGTACCTAACTTTTGCCCTGCATACTAAAACTTTTGTACAGTATAAAACAAGAATAGTTACCAGAAAACACCAATCTAATGCATCAATCTCATTACTAAACAAACCCGTGTAAGCAGCACGAACTAAGCCTAGCGCGTCAACTTTATGTACAAAGTTTCATCTAGCTAGTATAAACAAGTCTGTCCAGCAGTACAAAGAGATATCCTAACAGTATTAACGATTCTTTCAATAATTAGACAACAACATCCTCTATTCATTACAGCACACTAGAAAAAACAAGAACAAGCCATGCAAAAATTCATGAGAGCCATATTTATGCATACCCCAATGAATAAAAGATTTAGGAACTAGTAACCAACACATTAAAACCTCCCCTTTACAAACTTCAGAGATTAAGTAATCCAATGCTGGCAATTAGAAAGTTAAACCTGCTAACATCAAAAGCCTTTGTGAGAAGATCTGCAACATTGTGGTCTGTGTGAATCTTTATCACCTGAATCAACTTCTTCTCATAACAATCTCTGATGAAAAATGATGCTAATCTCTAAAGACTATAGGTTTTAGAGTGAAACACTAGATTCTTCACAATACAAATGGTGCTTTCATTATCAATGAAAATCTTGGTGTTCATGAAGTTGAACCCATTATCAAGCATTTAATTTGAATCCATAGCACCTGTCTACAGCAATTAGCAGCAGCAACATATTCTGCTTCAGTGGTAGAATTTGCAACTATAGTCTGCTTCTTACATTGCCATGAAATCAACCTCTTGCCAAGAAATTAACAACGTCCTGTTGTAGATTTCCTGTCAAGGCTAGCTTTAGCATAATCACTATCAAAAAAAGCTTCCAAGTCAAATGGTGAATCTCTAGGATACCAAAAGCCCAATTTAGGTTGACCTTTCAAGTATCTAAAGATCCTCTTCACAACATGAAAATGTGATATTTTAGGAGTAACTTGGAACCTTACACAAGCATAAACAGCAAACATTATGTCTGGCCTAGAATTGTAACATTAACCTCATTTTCGTGTCATTGTACGACTATATTAATGATCACTATTTATTTTAGTCCGATACGCGTTTACTTTTAATATTTACTTTTGAGCTAAACCGCGTAGACTAGAAATAATCAATGAATGTAAACGGTCACCAAATAAATTAAGGGTTTACATCAACCAAGTAAGAAATAATTATTTTGAGAATAATTATGTACTTCGCGTATTTTATTTTTATTGGTCACGTAAAAGGGTTACGTTTCGCGATAAAATACATTTAGACGCACCCCGGAAATACCTAGACTTACCTAGACTCAAACCAATACCCACTTTAAAAGCCTAAACACAAAACTTAATCAAGTCTTGTGTTTATATCACTTGGTAACCGAAATTGGGCAAGTAAACTCACTAAAAATCGTCCTTGGTGATTTAACTTCTAGCAAATCTCCCTAATAAATCTTAAAAGTACATGTACATGTTCTAGGCAATTAAGTTATGTCCTAATGGTCCCCTAATGTTACAACAGACACCATGGATAAAAACCCTTTGTTTCCTCTTCCCCTCCTTGTGTGCGCGAACCAACCAGCAGAGAAGAACACTAACCCAAGAGATTTGCTAGCTAAGCAAATCTTGTACATCTCCTAAGTCATTAAAACTTGTACTAGAGTGGTTTAGCATAAAACCATGAGTAATCAACTAGAAATCCTAAAAACCGCCCCCCCCTCTAGCTCGGTTTAGTTTGTTTATGGACTAGGAAGATTAACTAGACTCATTCCCTATAAATAGTCATATACACTCACCATTTAACACTCTTGATAACAACTTACACACCTCAACCCTCTCCTTCCTCTTGTTCGGGTTACAAACCGCAAGCCAAACGCTCACACTTCCACATCTAACAAAACTCGACCCATCTTTTCCCTCCTAAGGACACGAGATACACTAAGATCGCATATAAAGGGATAAGAGGAGTATACGAGTCTTGGAGCTTAGGATTACCCGCGTTTAAAGATACAAACGAGTCGGGTTTTCTTCTAAATACACCATCGAAGCTCTAGGACCATTGTAAGTTATATGCAACTCTTTTCCTTCGTACTTTACGTGTTCATTCATATTGTAAACTAGTTTAAGGGCCAAGAACACGTGTATACGACATGCTAACGTGAAGACACACATGATAAACATGAAATGAACGTATTGAGAGCACATTGTAGACGTTTAATAAATTGTGTAGTGTCGAAAACGAAAGAACTAACGAACAATAACCTTGATATATGCGGATGGACCCCGATATAAGAAATAAGCCTTGTTCGCAAAAATATAAGGAATCTATGCGTAAACTTTCAAAGAAAACGTATCAACTCGGCTTAGGTGCGTGTTTCCAAGATTATTAAACGTTTGCATGTCACGGGGCACGCTTAGAAAGGGCTAGGCACTCTTATTTAAGTGCTAAACGAATTATCGAAACCATGAACACACTAGTAAACTATTCGAACCCTTCTTGGGCTACAAGACCCATCGTTAAGAGCCCAACACGAGCCCCATGTACACTCGTAAGCCACAATAAGTTGGATAGCTCATTCGTGTGCCTACACACGGCTTATTGAGCTTAAGAATGGAGCTAAGAACCTAAATGGACCCATTGTATCTCTTTGAACACCAACCGAACACTTAACGGGCTTACTAGCCCTTTTCGCAAGCCCAACGTGAGCCATAAGCTCACAATAAGCTTTTTAACAGTCTTATGCGCAGCTTATAATACAATCCAAGGGCTGAACGGACTAAATAAGGTTAATGGGCCAAGCCCTAAACCCTAGAACCCATCCGAGTCTCTATCGGGCCCAAATCGGCCCAACAGTGAGCTTATTAGCTTATTGAATAAGCTAAATAAGCCACGCCCCTAAGTCTATTGGACTACTAGAACTCCAAATGGACCCCTAAGACCCTTTGAATCACCCTTACCAAGCGTAACGGGCCTAGAGACCGCCCAATAGGGACGCCTAGTTAAGCTTTTATTTTGTTTTTTAAATTTCAGCCTTATTTTCCAATAAGCTGAAAAGAAAACAGGTTGTTTCGGCTAAATGCAAGCTAGAAAAGCACTAGGAAGGGACCAAAACACTCAACACCCTTATCGGGTTAAGTTATTGGGCTCAAAAGCCCAATAAGCTCGAAATAAGCTTCAATAAGCTCGCCGAGCTTATTGTAGGCTTAACAGCCCCGTATGAGCCTATTTAAAGTTTTCGGACCTATTTAAACCATGTCGGCCTTTCTTAAGTTAAACAGGACCTTAACTTAGGGCCCAATAAGGCCCGTTAAGCAAAAATAAGCTCGAATAGCTTATTTATAAGCCGAAATCGCTTTGTTGGCTTATTTAAACTAAATAAGGCCAAATGCCACTTGTCGGGATTTAATTTGGATGAAAATGCGATTTTCACAAGTCAAGGGACTAATAATGCAATTTCCCGAAACTTAGGGGTTAACCTTGGTCGACCAATCAATATAGACGAATTAACCCTGTCATTGTCAGAAAAACGCTTTCGAAATACAAGAACTACGGGAATATTTTTGAAATATTCTGAAATTAAGGGCATGAAGTGAAACAATAAAGACCTAACTAACTCCTTGTAAACTTAAGGGACCTATTTTATGTCATTTTCCAAACTAAAGGTTTAAAATGTAAATATTCTTTTATACACTAAGGACTAAAAGGTAATAACAAAAACCTACGTTACTTTATGAAAACTAAAGTGAAATTTTAACGCGTCGTCGAACATTTAGAATTCGGACATCGGAACTATTGATAACAACTTAATATAAATAAAGTGATATTTATTCAATAATGAATTTCACTTTCTCGAGAACCATCGAAACTATAAATACAAAGATCTTGTGTGTCCACCACACAAGTGATAACGAAATATATATAAATACATATAAAATGGGATTTAGTTTATACATGAGTTCGATAGTTTAAATGTGTAAACTAAGACTGCCCATACTTACTGGTACTTAACGGTGTGATCCACAACCTACTTGGCTACATGTTATCATTCAGATAACTACCGGCTAAGGGAGTTCATAGCCCCATGCTTTATAATTATTTAAATTGAATTTACGATCCTTGGGGTAAGAACATGCCTTTGTTTTACAAACTGGACGCAAGTGATACTTTTATTATGCCATGATTACATGTTTTGCCTAAGTTACCATAACCCCTTAAGTCCCTGATCATAACTGTTTAATTGCATAGATGTAGTTGGGGACTTACATTGTGCGGGCAGCGAATGTTTATGGATAGATCTATAGGGATTGGACACTCCCCGTTCGGGATGACAGCTATCACTGGGAACGAACCATACAATGTCGAATATTTGGGAGAATGTGTTGCAGGTTAGCACATCATTCACGGACACCAGTAGGCAATTTATAATTGCATTCATATACTCGAGCCTCGGTGTCATGACTAGGAAACGTAAATACTTTTATGATATTTGCATCTGTTGCTTAAACATACACTTGGAAACCCTTGCGTCCTACTATTCGATTACATAAACCTATGAATCACCAACTTTAAGTTGACGTTTTAAGCATGTTTTTTCAGGTCAATAAGGCAACGAGGTGCGTCGATACATTGGGAGTCCAATAATGAAGAGTCCCCCCCCCACGCACTTAAGATTTGGGGCTTATTACACTTGTGACAATATTATAAACCGGAATCTTTGATCTATTTTTGTTGAACCATTTGAAGCCATGAGCTTAGTAACAAACAGTATTTTGTTAATCCAATGTATCTTTTTCAAACGACACGTTTAGTAGTCGTTCTCTGATCTTGTGCTATTGACCCATAATGTAACGCCTTCGGATATTCAACATTCCGCTGCATACTCAGATTTGAGGGTGTTACAGATTGGCATCAGAGCCTAGGTTATAGAGAACCAGGTCAAAAAGTCTTTGTCTGGACTATAACCACTTTCAAAACTATTTTTCACAAATGGGATTTGTGAGGGACATACATGCATTACCTGTTTACGTCTAGAGCATATATGCTTACATGACATGCATTGCCTTAGCATTAGTAGGGTACTAAGTGCTTACCTGATTAATATACGTGTATATAAATGATATTACGTATATTACTATAAGAGCTTTATTATTAAAGCCTTACAAACATATCTTATCGATTTTTCTTATAAGTAATACTTATGTAAGTTATTTTACTTTTTGCAGTAACCATGTCTTCAGCGACGTCTGATGTTACATACACTTCCGTCTACACCGACTCCGAGCCCAGCAGAGCTTTCTGGGGAGCCGATTATGAGGAGATATCGGAGGGAGGCATACCACGGGTCATCGTACTAGGATACGACGGACTCCCGCTACAGCCAGTAGCCCCACCGTCACCAGATTTTATACTAGGTCCAGAGAATCTACAGATACTACCAGTTCCTCAGGATGAGGATGAGCGCGAACCTATGTTCATTCAGGCACATGACCCTAACTACGTGCCGGAGCCTATATATCCCGAGTACATACCATTAGAGGACGACCACGAGTTTCCGGCTGAGGAACAGCCATTACCACCTATTGACTCACCCACTGCTGAGTCACCTGGATACATTACTGAGTCGGATCCTGAGGAGGATCCGGAGGAACACGAGGATGGATGATCAGAGGATGGGCCGGTTGAAGTCGTGTGAGGGCGTGACCTATCCAATGGACGGGGGAGAATATGGAAATGATGGAGATTGATGAAGAAGACGGCGACTCATCTGGGGATATGACCCCCCGCCCCCAGGGATGGGGATGAGGACGAGGAGGATGAGGACGACGAGGAGGAGGAGGAGCACTTAGCTCCGGCTGACTCTACTACCGTCATACCTGCTGATGAGCCTGTTTCCCCACCTGAGGGAACAGAGCCTATTGTACCACCACCCTCCACTGACATTACCATTGGGGCTAGGATTACCATCCGACCCCAGACTTCATATCCCTTCCCACCAGAGCAGAGGTTGAGAGAACTTCAGGCCAGACTAACTCCATCACCATCACCACCTATCTCACTATCACCACCCTCTGCAGGGGAGCGCCTTGCTAGGTGCATGGCTCCACCTGCTCATTCACCACCTTTACCACCATCATCTGGGTGTCTAACCCAAACCCAGACTCTCAGGATAGCATCCACCCAGGCTCTCATTGATGCAGTTACTGCCGCATTACCACCACCTTCATTACCACCACTACCACCATCTCTACCCATGCCATCACCTGTTTTCGTAAAAGGGATTGATATTCCCCGAGTCTGAGCTAGCCCTCCCCGCAAGAGGTTGCATTTGTCCACTATCACGCCACCAGATATGAAATCGGAGAAAGTTTCCACTGCTAGACCCCCTGTCAGAGGTCAAGGGATGACTAATGGGTTTTGTCAGACGGTAGATGCGAGGAGAGACGACAGGGGATTAGAGATGTTGGTACGGGATTAGGGGGATCCTTGGGGTAGATCCGGCAGAGGCAGTTCCAGAGATAGCACCTATGACCATGGGAGAGGTCAACACTAGGGTCGTGGAGCTTGCTGAGCTCCATGAGCGTGATACACAGGACTTGTATGCTCTACTAGAGGATGCTCAGGATGGTAGGTCTCGTATATCACAGCGAGTTGATATGAACTCGCAGCGGGTCGATTTACTTATGGGGGATAGGATGACTCTCCAGGAGACCGTATGGATGGTGGAGGAGGAGGCCTATGCTTCCCGCGAGGCTTGGGCTCGTTCGATAGGATTGAGCCAGGCGACTCATCAGGAGCTTCAGACCCATCGTGATCATGTGTATGCACATGAGACCTATCTACAGGCACACCAGACACAGCTACAGCTACAAAGTACTCTCATTCAGACACAGCACCAGGTACACGAGACTCGCTTTCATATGCAGCAGACTGAGTTGACAGCACTTCGAGAGACTGACCGTAGGCGTCAGGAACAGATGGTAGAGACTCTCCGAGTCATCAGAGAATATAGGCGAGAGATGACGACATGCAAGGCTGAGATTATGTTAGCGCTGCGAGAGGCAGCGAAAACTGCTGGACAGTCAGCGACCCAAGCTAGGATTCCAGATTCACCAAAAGGGATCGGGGACGCCGACAGTCACATCTAAGTGATTTTATGATTATGTATTTTGCTAAGGTCATTGTACAGGCATTTAAGTATTAAGGGGTTCACCCGCTAGCATAGCCTTAGATCTTTTGTATTGTATTATGTGTATCAGACACTATTTCATGTAAATATTTTTCAAGTTATGAATGAAAGGGATGTGTCCACCCTTGTACTATATACCTCTCTTGTTGGATTACTATCCTCATTTATATATTATAGATTCTGTCATATTACCTCATGTTTGGTCCGTTTTGATCTAGACAAACATGGCACCTACAACCAGAAAGGAGACCAAACACTCCAGTCAACGACACCTAACCCAAAACACGACATAACCCCCGAATCCATCCAAGCATGATCGATCAAGCTCTCCTGCGAAACTCCACCCAATGGGAAGGAAGCCACAGTTCGCACGGAGATAACCGAAGAAACGTGCCAACTTTGCGCGCCCCTTGTTTTACGCTGATTTCATTAGTGCTAACCTTTGAACTTCAAAGGGGCTGAAGCGAGTCGGGTTTTTGACTCGATGGATGAAAAGATGGAGTCCATTATTTCAATATCAGTGGTTGTGCCGGTGAGAACCAAGTAAAGTTTGCCACCTGCACTCTGCTTAGGTGCTGCTCTGACTTGGTGGAATGGTCAGATAAGAACCTTAGGTCCAGAGGCATATGCCATGAACTTGGGAATTAGCTCAAAGAAAGATGAACGGACAAAGTATGACCGCAGGTGAAATCAAGAAACCTGGAAATCGAGCTGTGGAACCTAAAAGTCAAGGGAACCGACGTACCAGCGTACACGAACGTTCCAAGAGGAACCTTAGTGATATGTACCAAGTTTGTTGCCAACGAAACTGAGAAAGTTGACAAGTACCTCAGTGGACTTCCTGACAACATTTATGGGAACGTCAAAGCTGCTAAACCCAAGACATTGGATGAGACTATTGAGTTGGCCAATGACTTGATGGATCGAAAACTCCTCACCTATGCTGAAAGGCAATCAGACAACAAAAGGAAGGCTGATGATTCATCCAGAAACAACCATGGACACCAACAGCAACCCTTCAAAAGGCAGAATGTCGCCAGAGCCTACAACATGGGGACAGGCGAAAGGAAGCCATATGGGGGATCTTTGCCCAAATGCAACAAGTGCCATCTTCACCATAATGGCCCGTGCACTCAAAGGTGTCACAAGTGCAACAAGATAGGGCACTTTGCTCGCGATTGCAGGAGTACGGGTAACACAAGTGTTGCTAACACTCAGAAGGGCAATGGGGCAACTCCCAAAGGGAACGGTTGTTTTGAGTGCGGAGCACCAGGACACTTCAAAAGAGATTGTCCAAAACTGAAGAACAAAAATGGAGGAAATGGGAATGCACAAGGATGGGTTTATGCAGTTGGGAATGCAGAAAAGAGAGGAGATGCACCAGGGAACCCTGATGCGAATGTCGTCACCGGTACGTTCCTCTTAAATAACCACTATGCATCTATCTTATTCGACACTGGTGCCGATAGAAGCTTTATATCCACTGCATTTAGTTCCTTGATAAATATCGCCCCAACTTCATTAGAAAATTGTTATGACGTCGAGTTAGCTGATGGAAAGTTAGTCGCGATAAACACAATTATACGAGGATGCACCTTAAATTTCTTAGACCATCCGTTCAACATAGATCTAATGCCAGTAGAACTGGGTAGTTTCGACGTCATTATCGGCATGGACTGGTTACAAGGAATAACCGCGGTGATCTATGCGATGAAAACTTGTTCAAGTTCCCTACGGAATAAACTTACATTCTCGCGGAAACGAAAGTACAACGGGAAGAGAATCCCGGTTGGCCGTTATCTCGTACCCAAAACTCAAGAAGTACATTGGCCCCAAGGGATGCAAGTCTTCTACACAGATATCCCGAAAGAAGAGGACAAGTCGGAAAGGAAACAGATAGAGGACGTACCAATCGTCCGGGATTTTCCAGAAGTGTTTCCCGAGGACTTGCCAGGTCTTCCTCCAACTCGACCGGTGGAATTTCAAATCGACTTAGTTCCAGGAGCTGCACCCGTAGCTCGAGCACCATATCGATTAGCCCCATCCGAAATGAAGGAATTGTCAGAACAACTACAAGAGCTTTCTGACAAAGGTTTCATAAGGCCTAGTTCCTCACCTTGGGGAGCCCCGGTCTTATTTGTCAAAAAGAAGGACGGTTCGTTCAGGATGTGCATCGACTACCGCGAGTTAAACAAACTGACAGTAAAGAATCGTTATCCACTCCCGAGGATCGACGATTTGTTCGATCAACTTCAAGGATCCAGCATTTATTCGAAGATAGATCTGAGATCCGGGTATCACCAACTTAGAGTACGAGAACAAGACGTTCCAAAGACGGCATTTCCACAACTCGGTAACGTCATTACGAGTTTCAGGTTTAAGCCGTTTGACGACGAACGCACCGCGTATTCAAAATGGGACCTCAACTGAACCGAGTATGCAAACCTTACTTGGATAATTCGTAAATGTCTTCCATCGACGACAACTTTATTTATTCAAAGACCGAAAGGGAGTCAAAAGAACTACCTTAAAAAACGGTTTTGGAATTGCTTAAGAAGAGAAGTTGTACGCAAAGTTTTCAAAATGTGAGTTTTGGATCCCGAAGGTACAATTCCTCGGACATGTCATTGATATAGAAGGCAAACAGTGACCCCCCCCCGGCCCAAGATAGAGTCCCTATCAAGGATTGGGCATCTCCAAGGACACCAACGGAGATCCGCCAATTTCTAGGTCTTGCGGGTTACTATCGAAGGTTCATAGAAGGATTTTCGAAGATTGCTAAGTCAATGACGAAACTTACTCAGAAAGGAATCAAGTTTGATTGGGAGAAAAGGAAGAGAAACGCTTTCCAGTTGATAATGCAGAAGTTGTGCAGTGCCCCAATTCTGGCTTTATACCTGAATAGGAGCGCAGACTTTGTGTATACGGAGCGTCACACACAGTCTTATGCGGTGTTTTTAAGCAGAGAGAGAAGGTATTGCCTATGCTCTCGACATTAAAAAGTTTCACACGGAAGAACTACAACCACCACGACTTGGAACTTGGATCGGTAGTGTTTGCCCTAAAAATATGGAGACACTATCTATACTGGAACCAGATGCACCGTAATCGACCGAACCTAAAAAGCCATACCAACACATACTCATCAGAAGGAGCTTAACATGAGGCAACGCCGTTGGCTAGAATTACTGAGTGACTACGATTGTGACATTCGTTACCATCCAGGGAAAGCAAACTAGTGGCCCGACGCGCTGACCGGAAAAGAACGGATTGAACATTTGCGGGTTCGAGCTTTGGTTATGACAATTTGGTTTGGATCTTCCCAAAACCAACGGATATTAAAAAGCTCAGATCGCAGCCCAAAACCAAGAATATGGTAAACGAAGAAAGTAGGAGGTATGATCCGAAGGATATACCCAAGGAAAGGCTGAACCGCGTGCCGATGGAACCTCTGTGCCTTATACGGCAGGAGTTGGTACCTGCTAGTGGAGAACTGTAGATCCGTGATTATGCACGAATCACACAAGTCGAAATATTCTATCCATCCCGGTTCAGAAAAGATGTACCAAGACGTGAAGAAATTATTTTGGTGGCCAAACATGAAGGCTGACATTGCCACATATGTTAGCAAATGCCTGACATGGGCAAAGTTCAAGTGCCGAACAACCAAGGCTCATCAGATTGTATACAACCAGAATACCCGAGTTGACGTGGATAATCTAACAAGGATTTTAGTCACCAAAACTATCCTAGGTCGACACATGGTTTTTGACACCATCTGGGTGAATTGGATCGACTTTACCAAATCTGCTCACTACATGTTCTTGCCAATACGGGAGAAGATCCGTTGGATAAAGCCTGGCAAGATTGTACTAAACAGGATAGTGGCAAGACAACGGGATACCTGCCTCAATTATCACTGTGATTCGAGATGGAAATTCACTTCGAATTTCTGGGAGATATTTCAAAAAGCTTTGGGAACGGATAATTAGTATGAGCACTGCGTATCAATCAAGAACTGACGTCAAGCGAGAGAACCATCCAAACTCTCCGAGGACACTGCTACGTGCTTGCTGTGATTGATTTCGCAAAGGGGGCTGGTTAAGCATTTGCCATTGGCCGAGTTTTCATATAACAACAGTTATCACGCTAGCATAAAGGCCGCCCCCTATGAGGCACTGTATGGCCGAAAATGTCGATCACCGGTGTGCTGGACCGAGGTTGGAGAAGCCCAACTGACTAGTCCAGAATTGATCCAAGAAACAACGGAAAAGATCGTCTTGATCAAACAAAGGATCAACAGCACAGATACGACAAAAGAGCTACGCCGATCGGAAGCGAAAGCCGATGGAGTTCGAAGTTGGAGACAGAGTTATGCTCAAGGTCTCACCTTGGAAAGGAGTCGTACGGTTCGGTAAGCGGGGCAAGCTGAACCCAGTAACGACGGAAACCTTTCAAAGAATAGCAAAAGGTTGGGAAAGGTTTTTGCTACAGAGCTGGAACATCCGCAAGAGTGAGCAAGTTCAGCACACTTTCCATGAATCAAATCTAAGAAATGTTATGCCGATGAACCATTAGTCATGCCGTTAGAAGAATTCAATGTTGACGATAAGCTCCATTTGTGGAAGAGCCCCGTGAAATCATGGAACGGGAAGATCAAACGATTGAACGGAGCCGGGATACCATTCTGTTTAAGGTTCGCTGGAACACTAGGCGGGCCCTGAGTTTCACATGGAACGAGAGATTCGTTCAAAAACAAAAATACCCACAACTCTTCACAAACCGGCTCGTACATCTACTACAAGGTCTTAAGCATTGAGGACAAACACTTTAACGGGTGGAGACTGTAACATTTCTCATTTTCGTGTCATTGTACGACTATATTAATGATCACTATTTATTTTAGTCCGATACGCGTTTACTTTTAATATTTACTTTTGAGCTAAACCGCGTAGACTAGAAATAATCAATGAATGTAAACGGTCACCAAATAAATTAAAGGTTTACATCAACCAAGTAAGAAATAATTATTTTGAGAATAATTATGTACTTCGCGTATTTTATTTCTATTGGTCACGTAAAAGGGTTACGTTTCGCGATAAAATACATTTAGACGCACCCCGGAAATACCTAGACTTACCTAGACTCAAACCAATACCCACTTTAAAAGCCTAAACACAAAACTTAATCAAGTCTTGTGTTTATATCACTTTGTAACCGAAATTGGGCAAGTAAACTCACTAAAAATCGTCCTTGGTGATTTAACTTCTAGCAAATCTCCCTAATAAATCTTAAAAGTACATGTACATGTTCTAGACAATTAAGTTATGTCCTAATGGTCCCCTAATGTTACTTGACACAATGGATAAAAACCACTTTGTTTCTCTTGCCCTCCTTGTGCCGCGAACCAACAAGAGAGAACACTAACCCAAGAGATTTGCTAGCTAAGCAAATCTTGTACATCTCCTAAGTCATTAAAACTTGTACTAGAGTGGTTTAGCATAAAACCATAGGAATGCAACTGAAAACCTAAAACCGCCCCCCCCTCTAGCTCGGTTTAGTTTGTTTATGGACTAGGAAGATTAACTAGACTCATTCCCTATAAATAGTCATATACACTCACCATTTAACACTCTTGATAACAACTTACACACCTCAACCCTCTCCTTCCTCTTGTTCGGGTTACAAACCGCAAGCCAAACGCTCACACTTCCACATCTAACAAAACTCGACCCATCTTTTCCCTCCTAAGGACACGAGATACACTAAGATCGCATATAAAGGGATAAGAGGAGTATACGAGTCTTGGAGCTTAGGATTACACGTGTTTAAAGATACAAAGCAGTCGGGTTTCTTCTAATTCACCATCGAAAGCGCTAGGACCATTGGTAATTAATATGCAACTCTTTATCCTTCGTACTTTACGTTCATTCATATTGTAAACTAGTTCAAGGCCAAGAACAACTGTATACGACATGCTAACGATGAAGACAATGCACATGATAACATAAATGGAACGAATGAGAAGCACATTGTAGAACGTTTAAAAAATCGTGTAGTGTCGAAAACGAAAGACCTAACGAACAATAACTTGATGATATGCGGAGACCCCGATATAAGACATATCCTTGTTCGCAAAATATAAGGAATCTATGCGTAAAACTTTCAAAGAAAAACGACAACTCGGCTTAGGGTGCGTGTTTCCAAGATTATTAAGAAACGATTGCATGTCACCGGGCACGCTTAGAAAGGGCTAGGCACATCTTATTGAAGTGCTTAAACGAATTATCGAAACCAATGAACACACTAGTAAACAATCGAACCCTTTCTTGGCAACAAGACCATCGGTAAGAGCCCAACACGAGCCCCATGTACACACGTTAAGCCCACAAAAATTGGATACTCATTCGTGTGCCAACACACGCTTTATTTAGCTATAAGAAGACAAGAACCTAATGGAACCCCCACCCCAAATTTTTGTAATCTCTTTGAACACCAACCGAACACGTAACAGGGCTTACTAGCCCTTATCGCAAGCCCAACGTGAGCCATAAGCCACAATAAGCTTTACACATTATTTTGCGCAGCCTATACATTTCAAAGGGCTTAACGGACTCAAATAAGGTTAATGGGCCAAGCCCTAAACCCTAGAACCCATCCGAGTCTCTATCGGGCCCAAATCGGCCCAACAGTGAGCTTATTAGCTTATTGAATAAGCTAAATAAGCCACGGGCCCCCTAAGTGCTTATTGGACCTAATAGAACTCAATGGACCCACTAAGACCCTTTGAAACCTTACCAAGCCTTAACGGGCCTAGGACCGGCCCAATAGGGACGCTTGTTAGCTTATCAGCTTATTTCCAATAAGCTGAAAAGAAAAACAGTTGTTTTTCGGCTAATGCAAGCTAGAAAAAGCACTAGGAAGGGACCAAAACACTCAACACCCTTATCGGGTTAAGTTATTGGGCTCAAAAGCCCAATAAGCTCGAAATAAGCTTCAATAAGCTCGCCGAGCTTATTGTAGGCTTAACAGCCCCGTATGAGCCTATTTAAAGTTTTCGGACCTATTTAAACCATGTCGGACCTTTCGTAAGTTAAACGGACCTTAACGGGCCCAATAAGGCCCGTTAAGCAAAAATAAGCTCGAATAGCTTATTTATAAGCCGAAATCGCTTTGTTGGCTTATTTAAACTAAATAAGGCCAAATGCCACTTGTCGGGATTTAATTTGGATGAAAATGCGATTTTCACAAGTCAAGGGACTAATAATGCAATTTCCGAAACTTAGGGGTTAACCTTGTCACCTTTCGAAATACAAAAACTACGGGGACTATTTTTGAAATATTCTGAAACTTAAGGATGGAAGTGAAACTATAAAGACCTAAACTATCTCCTTGTAAACTTAAGGGACTATTTATGTCATTTTCCAAAACTAGAAGGTTTAAAATGTAAATATGTATGTTTATACACCTAAGGACTAAAAGGTAATAACTAAAAACCTACGGGTACGTTTATGAAACGAAAGTGAAACATTTAACGCGTCGGTCCGTACATTTAGATATTCGGTCCTACGAAACCTATTTGTAACAACTTAATAAATAAATATATTAATTAATATGATTTCACGTTCTCGAGAAACCATCGAAACTCTAAATACAAAAACTTGGGTGTCACCAACAAGGAATAACGTATATATATTATAAACTGTAAAATGGGATTAGTTTATACAAAGAGTCGATATTTAAATGTGTAACTAAGCACTGACCATCCTTACTAGGGTGCTTAACGGTGTGATCCACTACCTACTTGGATACTTGTTATCATTCAGAGAACTACCGGCTAAGGTGAGTTCATAGCCCCATGCTTTATAATTATTTAAATGATTTACATCCTTGGGGTGAGAACATGCTTTGTTTTTACAAACTGAAACGCAAGGGTACTTTTATCCATGATTAACTATGTTTCCTAATGTACCATAACCCCTTTATGTCCATGATCATGAACTGTTAATTGCATAGATGTAGTTGGGAATTACATTGTGCGGGCGCGAATGTTATGGATAGATCTATTTAGGGATTGACACTCCCCGATCTGGTGAACTAGCTAACACAAGGGAAAGAACCGCATACCATGTCGAATATTGGGATGTTCAGGTTAGCACACATAAATTCACAGACATCCCGTTGGCAATTTATAATTCATATCATAAACGTCGAAGCCTCGTGTCAGAGCTTAGGAACGTACTTACGTTATGATAATTGCAATCGTTGCTTAATCATACACTTGAAATCTTGCGGTCCTACATCCGATTCACATAAACATATGAATTCACCAACTTTATGTTTGACGTTTACGCATGTTTCTTCAGGTCCCAATACGGCACGAGGTGCGTCCGATACATTGGGAGTCAATAATTGAAGAGGTCAACACTTAGATTTGGGGCATATTTCCCTTTGGGGACTAATTGTATATAAACCGGAATCTTATCTATTTTGTTGAACCAGTTGAACCATGAGCCTTATGTAACAAACAAGTATTTTTTGTTAATCCAATGTACTTTTTCAAAGCGCCACTAGAGTAGTCGTTCTCTGATCTTGTGCTATTGACCCATAATGTAACGCCTTCGGATATTCAACATTCCGCTGCATACTCAGATTTGAGGGTGTTACATAGAAGCTGTTAAGTACATTAATGATCCAATCATTGATCTGTATAAATGAACATCCACACTATCAGCTTCTTCATCCTTGATCAATGCCTTGTTAGGTTCCATGGGAGTGCTTACTGTATTCACAGTGGCAAAATCAAACTTCTTCAATATGTCATCCATATGTTTATCTTGGCTAATGAAGATTCCATCCTTCTTCTGTTGTACTTGTAACCCTAATAAGAAAGTGAGTTCCCTTATAGAACTCATCTGAAATCTCTTGTGCATCAAACCTTCACACTCATCACATAGGGACTTCTTAGTTGACCCAAAGATGATATCATCAACATACACATGTACTAACAAGATATCACCTTTGTCCTTCTTGATGAACAAAGTCTTATCTATAGTGCCTCTTCTAAATCTATTTTTAATTAAGTAGGTAGACAAGGTCTCATACCAGGCTCTAGGACGTTGTCTGTAGACCATCTAAACTTTTTATCTCTACCTATATACACTTTGTCAGGAACTGTGGATCCGTCAAAACAGGAGGTTGAACATACATACACCCGTCTTCAATAGCACCATATAAGAAGCACTCTTTACATCCATACAGGTATATAAAAAACTCATAATTGATTGCATAGCCAAAAATAACCTATTGCTGTCTATTCTAGCAACAGGAGCAAAAACCTCATCATAATCAATTCTCTTCTTGGGTATAACCTTGTGGCAACCAGTATGCCCTTGTTTCTACTACAACCCTCTCTCTTATCCTTTTTTGTTTCTAAAGAACCATTTTGGTCCATTGGCCCTACCTTGCTAATAGATAGATTAAACCAGTGTCCCAAACCTATTGAAGTGAAATTGTAGAGCCTCCTCTGCATTGCCTTCTATCCCGATTGGATCTTCTAAAGCTTGAAATCACGTTCTTAGGTTACCCATTTTGAGAGAGAAAACAGGCAACATAAGAAGTTTCGATCATTTGTGATTTGTTCTCCTATGCTTATTAAGGAACAGACCATAGAGCATTTCACATAAATCTTGTCATTCTCCTTGTTTGAATAGCTAAATTAAAGTCTCCATTGAATCTGGTCTGGGAGTTCAGGATACCTTGATCAATTCTGGTTGTAGGAATAGGACTGACATTCATGGTTGTTTCTAAGTTGTTTAGGTCAGCATCTGCACCCATATCTTTATCATCATAAGCATTCCCAAAAATTCTAGTATCATCCATTGGAGTCACATTTGAAATAGGTAGAAGTGTAAATGCATTTTTGAAAGGAGAAAATTTTTCAAATAGATGTTTCTCAAATGTATTAGAAGCTTCAGCAGCATTAACTGGTGATGATGGATCATCATTAGTAAAAGATAGTCCAGCACAACGAACAGGTGTACTAACAGTATTAATACTATTAGTGTTGTTAGGATGTACAGTCTGCTTTTCTTATTGAAGTAGCCTTTCAAACTCACTTCTTGTGGCATGATGATCTTCCCCATCTTTACCTGAAGCTCCACTTTCATCCACTTTTGTAGGCTTCATTCCAGAATCTTCTTATCTTTCCTTAGGACCTTGAGAGATTAATGGATCAGTTGTGCAGATAGGTATTAGGATGTATTCTTGTTTAGGTCTTGTCTTCTTCTCAGCTTGACCTGTAACAATGTTATCTCTAGTTCCTGCAATACCATTAGTTTGATTTCCTCAACAACGTTGCAACAAGTTCATAAGATATTGTCAAATAAATCAACATCAAAATAGCCAGTCTGGTCCCATTTCCTGTCCATTAGGTCATTTCCAAAAATCAATGTTTAAGGTCTCTTTTAAAACATCTATGGTCCCCCTCTTGTTAAATACTCTCATGGCCTTGCAACTAAAAGTACCCAACAAAAAAGCCCTCATTCACTTTTCCCTCAAACTTTGCCTTATATCCTTGGTATTACGATGTGTAACAGGAAACCCAAACGGTTTTCATGAAGTTTACAATGGGGTTCTTACACGAATAAGTTCATAAGGTGTCTTGTTATGAGGCTTAATGACCAAGACCCTAATTTAGCACATAGCAAGCATATTATCTCTTCAGCCCAAAAGGTGGTTGGTAACTTGAAGTCAACAAACAAGTTCTTGCCAGCCTCTATACAGTGTTTTATTCTCCTCTTAGCAACACCAAACCTACTGAGGAGTTTCAGCAACAACGGATTTCCCTTAATCCCCTTCATTTCACAAAACTAATTCATTACACTATTTTTGAACTCAGTTCCATTGTCACATCTGATAACTTTTACTTTATGGTCTAGTTGATTTTCTATTTCTGTTATGAAGGTCTTTAATATCTTACTAGTCTCATCCTTAGTGGCCAAAAAGAATACCTAAGAAAATCTACTAAAGTCATCAGTGACAACTAGGCAATAAGACTTTTTCATTAAACTCTTAACATTTGTAGGACCAAATAGGTCCATATGAAGCATATGTAAGGGTTTACTGATTGAGTTTACAAGTTTGGTCTTACAGGAGGTTTGTGTTGCTTTCCTTTCTGACAAGCAACATAAGAATGATTATTTTCAAAAATCTTTGAAGGTAAACCTCTTATAAGGTTTCCCTTAACTAGTTTGTTAATATTTTTAAAGTTAATGTGCCCAAGCCTCCTGTGCCATAAATTGGATTCATTAATTGTGGCCTTAGCAAAAAGGCAAGTTAAACCTTTAGTGGGAACAACACTCTTTAGGTCAACACTGTAAATGTTATCCTTTCTTGGAACTCTCAACAAAACTTGACTTTCATCAAGTAGCTTAAAGTCATATGATAATACAAGACATTCAGTGTCAGTATAAAGAACATTATTCTTTTTGTCACAAATTTGTGACACACTAGTGAAAAGAACACTGTTTTTCTTGTCACACATTTGTGAGACAGAGAAAAGATTAAACTTAAGTTCCTTTACAAAGTATACATCTTCAAAGTCTAATTTCCCAGTTCTAATTTTACCTTTTCCAGTAATTTTACCTCCTTTAGAACTTCCTCCAAATGCAACAAATCCACCATCAATATCTTGATAATCTAAGAGGTAGAACTTGTTCCCAGTCATATGCCTAGAGCATCTACTGTCAAAAATTCCTTGATCTTGTAAAGCATATTGTGGATTACCCTGCACTCAAAATAAGAGAATTAGTTTCTCTTGGGGACCCAAGCCATTACTGACTTGAGTCTGCCTTGTGGATCAACATAATTAAATCTTTTAGGCATGTATGATCCACTGTCTTTGGAGATATGGTCAATAACATTTCCTTTTGGTCTCTAAATCCATCATGCTGAGGACTTAACAACATTAATCCCTTGTTCCCCAACAGCACTTGTCACTTTGTTTCCCATAGCAGTATTAACATAATTTACCTTAGCAGTATTAACTTTGTCATTCAAAATTTGTTTTTAAGTGCTATTTGTTGGTTAAAAGGTGTCCTAGATGGTGAGTGTGACTTATGAAAAGAATTTGGTCTAGGTCTTGCAACATTCACAAAGGGTTTAGGTGCAGCAGTATTAATAGGCCTGGCAGCACTAGCTGGTGCTGCTGCTCTTGAAGAGCTTTGCCTAGCAGCACTAATTGGTACTATGCCAGACTTGGTTAAAACTGCTGTTGGAGTAAAATCCCGTCTAGAATTAGAGAAATTTTGATGATAACCCTCACTGCATTATTCCAAACTTGTCTAACTTCCCATTGACCAGTCCTCTTTTTCACATTATTCAACACAGGTTTTTGTACCATATTTTTATCATGAAAATCACAGTCTTTGATTAGATGGTTGAAACTCCCACATACAAAACAAGCTTTCTTTGTAAACTCAAAACTATTCCTATTTATTTTGTTATCTCTAGGATTCTGACTAAACTTTCTACGTTTTTCAACAGTTGAATTCCTAGCATTTACAAATTCAATCTTTTCAAAGCTAGATTTGACTATTTTCTTTACTTCTTTAGGCGCAAACACATTTTCATCTTCACTATCAGACTCCTAATCTTCAATAATAGGAGCACTAAACCTAACCGTTTTAGGCATTTCTAAACTATCCTTACTAGTTTTAGTTACAGTTGTTTCAATATTAGGCACACTAGTAATGGTTTCACTCACTTTAGACTTATACACAGAGTCGTCTAACCAAGCAAAGGATAAGTCAGGTCTTGCAGGTTTGAAGTTCCCAGTGAAGGGAGGGGGAACTGCATGATATCCCTCACTCTTTTTAAACCTATCATTTACTTAATTACACTCATGACTATCAACTACATTATCAAGTACTTCACTCTCATTTACATGACTATCAAAACTAAGTCCAGTTTTATCTTTAACACTTATTTGACTATTAATCGGTTTGGTTAGATTCTTTGATGATTCTTTAAATTTAGTTTAAGTTTCAAATCATTTTTCTCTTTTAAGGCTTCTTCTAACTTATTTTTAAGGTTTTTGATAGAAATATCTTTAACTTGGACATCATACTTCAAAAATGCAATACTTTCTTCATAAGAAGCTTCATTCTTTTCATGAACAACTATCCTAGCTTCTAATGATTCTAATCCCATTTGATAACCTATTATCTCTAGACTAGATTTATTAAAAGCTTCCATATGTTGATCATATTGTTTTTAAAGAGCTTTAAATGATTTTAAACAATTTTTGGAGCAAGTATGTACCTCATTGTCAGAACTTGATGAACTTTTGAGATGTATAGGCCATTAGTGCAAAGTTTGTAGGTCCATCTTCATCCTGAAAGCTCCAATCATATCTACCTATCCCATCTTGAACAACCAAGGCATTTGCAGAGGTCTCTACTGGTACAACACTTCTTGCATTATCTCCATTCCTATTCCCTTGATTCCTTAGTGCTCTGCAGTCTCTAGCAAAGTGACCTTTCCTGTGGTAGTTGTAACATTCCACCTTTGTCATATCAAGGCTAACAACTTCTTTGCCATTAAGATTCAAATTCCTTCGAGTCTTCTTTATGAATCTCTTTATCCTCATGGTAAGCATGGCCACCTGCCATTTGAAATCCATCTCTTCAAGATTACCTGAATCAATCTGCTCCATGTCTTCATTGTCCAACAGTGGACTCTTAGATTGATTAATAAAAAAAGAAAGCATAACATCATCTGCATAGGTTGAGGAAGAAGCTTGCACTGTGTACTAGCAGTAGAAACATCAAGAGCCGTATTAACTGCTTCATTAGTACTGCTAGTGTTTTCAGAAGATACAAAAGCCACATTCTGAGAGTTTGAGTTTGAGCTTGATTGGCTTTTAATTTTAGCTTCATACACCTTCAAATTGTTGTACAAGTCATCCATGCTCAACTCATCTAGATCTGGTTTGTTTCTCATAATCAAAGCAATGTTATTCCAGGCTGATGGTAAACGTCTCAGCAACTTCAGATTTGCATCTTCTTGGGAGATGACTTCACCATGAATTTCCAATTGGCTGATGAGTTTTTGAAACCTATCATAAATTTTGTCCAGTCCTTTAAATCTTGATGCAGTAAAATTCTCATATTGCTGCTTCAGGATAGTCTTCTGTATTTTCTTAGATTCTTTGTTGCCTCCAAACCTAGTCTTGATAGCTTCCCATAGGCTCTTTGCATCCTTGATTCCATGAAACTTCAATAGGTGCTCATCAGGAATGGCCAACAACAGAGTGTTATTTGATTTTAATTCATTCTTTCTTACTATCTTTTGTTCAGCAGTCTTAGGAGGAATAGGACCTTCAATACTAGCTGATGCAACAGCAGGTGCATCACCATTCACAATAACTTCCTAAAGAGCATAATATGTGTGAGTAAGATATTGCTCCATCATCATGCTCCAGAGATCATAGTCTCCTGTTTTAAGCATAGGAAACTTTAGTGAAGAGACTGTTTGGGTAGAATTTGACTGTGATTCCATATCTTCTCTTTAACAATGAGATCTTGTGTAGATCTAGTGTTTTTCTTATTCAGAGTTTCTCAACAAGCTCTGATACTACTTGTTGATCCTAATGAATAGATCTTGATTTCCTTTAGCTTGTGTAAAGGTTAGTAACCTTGATTAATCCAAAACTACTAAGATAAAAACTATGATTATGAATACTACAAGTTATGCGGAAACTAACTTGTAATACTAAGAAGAACAATAAATACTAAACTTTGAATATATTGATTGATAATATCCTGCCTAGGTTACAGAATAACTAACTATGAGATTTGTAATTGAAGTGCTTTTCTAACTATGCCGTAGGGTTCCTTTTATACACTAAAGAAACCCTAATGGGCTTACAAAACGCGTATAATGATAATGCATATCTATTCCTAATTTAACTCATGCATATCATAATAGCAGTACTAACTATATAAGACTAACAACACTAAGTATTAACTAACAGTACTAACTATACTGGCAGTACTAACAATGTACTGGCAGCACTAACTATTATAGCTAGCAGTACTAATAACTTAGACTATTTTCTTTAAACTTCAACAACAGCACAATCTTGAACCAGCAATATTAACTTCCAAAACTAACAGTAGTAACTTCAAAAGCCTTCAATTCCCAACAATTGGATATTCTAAGAAAAAGTCGATAATATTACGAAAAGGGATTTATCTTATAGACTGTCACGGAACTAAAGATAATGATTACGATTCAAGATATAAAGGAATGTTTGGTTGGGATACAAAAGTGGAGATGGATAAACTTGGATAGATAATTGGTTCATGAATTTAAGTATAATCGATTAAAGAAATAATTAGTTTACTTAAAAGATCGTCTACTTGTTATAATCAGAAATCCTTTCGGCCTTTACTTTTGATAATAAAAATGCTTTAAGTTTAATTCAAGTTAGGAAATAACAAATATAAACTTTCTTAACCAAGTTCGTTAGACATATGGTTAAGAATTAAACCTTTTTATACTCGGGTTAATAATCATTTTGTTAGCCAATCCTCACAAGGCTAAAATCTAGTTGTCATAGACAAACAACTTGGAAATCAAGCATATAGCCAGAGTCTTTCGACCTATATCTGGACTAGTATCATGATCAAATGGTTATTAAAGAATCCGGGTATAAAAACACCAAGCTTATATTTAGTAAATTCTAAAAATCAACACTTTATCAAAGTTTAATCCATATCACCCATATATTCCCCAACCAAACATGTTAGTCTACTCCATATTGATAAGAACAACACACAAAACAAGTATGATTGATTCAAAAGTCATGATATAGAAATAGAGAAACATGTTCATACCAAAATTAAGTAGCAAATATTGCTCATGCTTACAAGGTATTACTTTGAACGGAAGATTACAACGACTTGCAACTTTAACTATAGTAACAATAACAACTTCTAACACCACCTTCTAAGATCAAATGGTACTTCCCTTCCACTAAAACCTGGAATGTGATGAAGAACAAGATTTGTTCTTCAACAATTCCCTAACTATAATTCCCTAACTAGTGATTGTAGATGTAGTGAAGAGAAGAATGATTGAATTGATGCTTTGAGGAGCAAATTTCGTCCTTTATTTATAGCTAAACTCTCATCATCAATTGGAGTAGTTGGGCAAGCCAAGAGTTGCTCAATAATGGCAATCATAATGATTTTTGTGTAACTATCAGGAAAGTGCACCGCACTTCAGAAATTATGCGCCGCACTTTGGCTTTAATCATTAACTCCTCCTTGGATTCTCTTCTAGATTCTTCTTGTAACGACCGTTAGTGCAATAAACTGGATTTCTTTGCATCGTTAGTCCTTTTCTTCATTTTTGGTCCTGATATGAATATTACACAACAAACAAGTAAACTTTGCAATATTTCATGCGTTAACATATATATTTAATGTATTTTCGAGGGATATTTTACGTATATTTGGAGCGTTATCAGTAGGAGTCACACCCAGATACCCTCAAGTGTACGAGACTAACTTCCTTCCCTTGCCATTCCTCTTCTAGAATTTAGAACCATAAAGGCAAGGAGGGTCCGCGATTAATTAAGTAAGCTTTCGTAGTAACTGAATCTTCCCATAACATCTTTAGAGCCTCTGCACGAAGCCCCGTGCTCTATGCTCTGAATGTTCGGTTCAATCTTTCAGCAACACCAAACTGGAGAGGTGTTTCTAGGACCATTTTCAGCATCACAATCCCGTTCTCGACATAAAACTTAATCGGTCAGCTACTATACTTTTCACGAGTATCAAACTTCAAACACTTAATATGAAGGTTTGCATTATACCTACCGCAACTCTTGCTACAGTCTTTGATAACAGTATCATAGTAGCGGGATCCTTAGATTGATGTAATAAATGTAGCGCCATAGCCTTCTGTATGAACTTGCTCCAACCTTTGTAGTTTCCTTGTCTTTACTGACATTGTGAAGGAAAGTTCTTTTGCTTCCTCAAACCACCTTGCTTACAGAAGTAGATATCTACCTTTCGTACATCTGAAACATTGATTTTGGAAGCTAACATGCTCATACCAATCCTGCTCATATCACCAAGTCTCTGGTGCTACAGAGCTGCACTGCCACTACCATTAATAATTGCGCCAATCCCCTCGAGGTGTACCTCAACCATATACACGCTTCCACTTTTTTCCCATGAGCTACCACCAAACTACCTTTAGTAACCTTCCACTGCTGGTCTCCGAAGCCTACGTGGTAACCTTCCTCATCAAGCTGCCCAACTGAGATTAACCTTCTCTTTAGGCCTGGAATGTACCTAACATCCTTCAGAGTCCAACTTGTACTAAAATAAGTTTTGAGGACAACATCCCTAATGCCTACAATGTCTAGAGTCAGGTCATCTGCTAAACGAACCTTACTGGAGCGTAGCTTAAACCTATCTAACTCTTCTTTGTGTGCAGGTGTCATATACCCTAACACTAACCGCTTTTCTCGCCAACTTTTACCTTTCAAACTTTAACTATAAATAGTCGATAGCTAGTTTATTTTCATTTGTCTTGTATGTTTTGATCTCTTCTTTCTCTAGAATTATGTTGTAACAAACTTATAACAAACTTCTGCCATTGATCAATCCAATTAAGTTTCGACTAATCATTTCTCATTTCTTGATTGTCCTAGCTAATTAGGAATCCATTAACGATCCTAAGTGATCCCAGTGGTGCTTATCAATTAGTATCAGAGCACTTTACTGGTGAACTCTTGCCGGAAAATTCAAATTATGTTCAATTCCCGCCAAATGCTGTTACTAACTGATCAATTGAGTTAGTATTCCGATAAACTAAATTCCGTTCATTCCTAACTTAAAATACAATCCATTTCACAAATACAATTCCTTTATCTGATTATTTGAGTCCTGATTATTCATTTCACGAATACGTTAGTGATCTTTTGATCGAATAAGGGCACGTTATAACCATGTACGTTATTCTTTGAACGGATTCATTCTTTTAGTTGATCAATTGAACAGAACCTTGATCGAATAAGGGCACGTTATAGGCAGTAGTAGCACTAATGGATAGATTGTAGATGATAGTACTAAGGATGACTAAGGTAGATTTTTCAAAGTTCTCTAGTGATGATGTTTGGGGATGGATTTTTAGGTGTGAACAATTCTTTCTCATTGACCCTATAGCAGAGGACCAAAATGTAAGGCTTCTTTTTGTGCATCTATTTGATAAAGCTTTGCTTTGGCATAGACAGTTTATTAAGTTCATAGAGAGACCGTGACTTGACTAGTGTATAGGGATGCAATTATTCAGAGGTTTGGTACAGTTTTTGATGACCTTATGGCTGAGCTTAAGAATGTTAAGTATGATAATAATGCTAAGGAATATCATGACAAGATTGATTATATGTTAAGCAGGGTAGACATAAGTATGGAACACTTAATTAGCCTCATTTGGGTTGGTTACCTACTGAGCTAGAAATGGGTGTGAGGATGTTCAAACCACAAAC
>BQNB010066511.1:0-17902 GCA_026074375.1 Tanacetum coccineum
ATATATATATATATATATATATATATATATATATATATATATATATATATATATATATATACTTAATGTTTATATATGTGTTTGTCATATATGTGTGTTTACTTGACAATATATCGTTACATGTATAATAATGATCATATTATGTATATTTTCACTTGCTTGTGTGCGTGTCTCATTTATATGTGTATAATTGTAGAAAGTTTGGGTAAACATTATTAGGCTCATATTGACAAAAATAAATAATAATAATCATTTTTTTACGTAAAACAAGTTTATTAATATAAATTAGCCACAACTATATATAAACGGTTTGAAATCGAAAAACCGAACCGAAAAAATCGAACCACAAAAAACCGAGCGGTTTCGGTTTTTGATTTTATAAAAACCGAATATTTCGGTTTGATTTCGGTTTTATTCAAAAACCGATCCAAACCGAACCGTGCACACCCCTGCTCCCCAATACCCTGCTATGAGGAATTGGGTACTACAGTTTTTGTTGATACAAATATACATAGTATATATTACATTCATCTATTTGGAGGAACACGGTATTTTTCTTAATCCCGGGCATCTCCAATAGAAAGTTGAAAATGAGTTAAAAGTGATCAACAAAGGCTTAATGCATTGAAAGAATATGTTAGAAATGACTTATTAAGCAATATGTTAGTACCGTTTAACTTATTCAAATTTTCTTGTGCGAGTTAAAGAGTATCCACAATGGGTAAACTAATCAAAAAAATTTCACTATTCCAAAAGGTGTTTTGAAAGTGTTTTTAGTATTGTGTTAAAAGCTTTCTACAAAGACTTAATAAACTTCAAATCATTTGTCAAAGCTTTAGAAATTAACATGTTACACATTAAATGTATTAAATGCATAAGTCTTTTAGGTAGGGGTGAGCACAAGAAACCGAAAAACCCGAAACCGAACCGAAAAAACCGACCCAAACTAGAAACCGATGGTTCGGTTTTTAATTTTTTTAAAACCGAAAAATTTCGGTTCATTTTCGGTTTTTGGTCAAAAACCGAACCGTTAAAACCGAACCGAACCAAACCAGTTTTATAATAATATATAATTAATATAATATAATATAATTAAATGATAACTAAAAAATTTAAATTTATATTTATTTTATGGATGAAATTATTATAATATATATTATCTTAATGTTTGTATATATGTTTGTCGTGTACGTGTGTTTACTTGACAATATGTTGTTACAATGACAATGATCATATTATGTGTATTTTCACATGCATGTGTGTGTCTCTCATTTATATGTGTATAATCGTAAAAATTTGTGTAAACATTATTAGGCTCATATTGACAAAAAAATTAAAAAAATAACCAATTTTCTACGTAAAACAAGTTTATTAATATAAATTAGCAAAAACCAAATTTAAACGGTTTGAAACCGAAAAAACCGAAAAACCGAACCGCAAAAACCGAGAAACCGAAAAAACCGAACCGCCAAAAACCGAGCGGTTTCGGTTTTTGGTTTTATAAAAACCGAATATTTCGGTTCGGTTTTGGTTTTAGCCAAAAACCGACCCAAACCGAACCGTGCACACCCCTACTTTTAGGGGCCGTTTGATTTGTAGTTAGGAATGGAATTAGATTTAGATTTGGAAAAGATTTAAAAGTAAATAAAAAGAGAAAAAATAAATTATTATTTTAAAAATATACTTATTTTATTAAATGATTGAGTTGAATTATAATTTATTTGAATAAAAATCTAAAGTAAAACAAAAAATAAGCCACATCGTGTGGCTTATATTTATTTGGAAACCTAAAATATATATTATATATGGTCAAATAGTGAAAACCCAGGTAACCACGTTAAATTGAAATATGGGCATGACAGTGGCGCGTTAGTCTAAAGAGAAGCTACCAAACAAATAATTATGGACTTCTTTGGGCCCAAAGCTCTTTAAACACAGGTACCAAACGCACTTTTAAGATTTAATGCATTGTGGATGCTTTAAGAAAGAATTAAGGTTGATGATTGACGCAAAATGTTTTTGACGTTGATCAAAATGTTGAAAATAAACTTAATAGTTCATAACAATAAACGTTCATAAAACTCTCTGTAATTAACCTTTGTACTTTTGGCTTCCTGACTTACTAGGTGGCTGTTTTTCTCATATATATATATATATTAATATATATATATATATATATATATATATATATAGGGGCGCGTTATATTGGAAAAACTCATTGTAAGCGCAGGGAAACTTACAGATATTTTTATAAAAACAATATAGACTTGGATCTGTAACTCAATGGTCACCAATGCATTATGGCATTTATGTAATTAATTAAAATTTAAATTTGCCTGGAAATATATAACATAAGGGTATAATTGGTATTAAACATAATAAAAAATAGATGTATTCATAACTGATATACTCGATCAATTATATCCCTAACTTCTCTCACAAATCAAAATTCAACTACTAAAAATCTCTCATACCAGTTTCAACCGTAATCCCTATTTCTTTTATAAATCATTAATTATCATAGAATGAACCCTGTATACATCGAATCCCCTTCCAGTAAACCATATCATCACCTGCTATTTAATAAGTAGTCACGAATCAAAGTCGTTTATTGTTTATTGGTTGAAGAAACATGGAAGGTAAGCGTAATTTCTCTTATTTAGTTTATAATTACAACACATTATTGTTTTTTATTAAATAAACTAAAAAAGTTTGTTATTGGGATCAGTTAAAAATGTAGTTTATAAGAAAATGCATGTGTGTTATTGATTAGGGGTTTGGTAAATAGGTAGTTTGTAGATATGTATTATGTTATTTAGTTGCTAATGTATCAAAAGATTGAATAAACATATGGATTAATAGTGTTTGATTGTGTTAAATGGAATTTCATTAGTTTTACGATAATACCACTAATGAAAGTTTATGGACAATTGAAATTGAGTGATCTGATATGTGGATGGGTGTTAAAAACAGAGGTGTTTGGATGGGTGTTAATTATAGTTGCTAATGTATCAAAAGATTAAATAAACATATGGTTTAATAGTTTTTGATTGTGTTAAATGGAATTACATTAGTGTTACGATAATAACATAGGTGTTTGGATGGGTGAAAAGAACAGAGGTGTTTGGATGTGTGAAAAAACAGAGGTGTTTGTAAAATATTTAAAAAAAGTCATGGTTGGATATGTGTTAATGTTGTTATAGATTGACCCAACATATAGGTATATAAATCACAATAAGGGTATGAAACAGAGGTGATTAAATATACTATGAAACTGAATAAACGTTGATGTTTATGTTTGATTGAAACACATGTGTGTTTGGATATGATTGATTAATTTTCTTTTAATTTATACTGAGTAGATTTAAGTAAAAGTGGAAGGAGGCATGAAAAGCAAGTCTTTGTTGAACCAGATGACTACGACGATGCAATTGACGTAAACAATGAGCCATCAGACGATGACTTTGTTGATATGGGAGGAAGCAGTTCATACGGTTCAGGTAAAAAGGCTTAAAGTGGTTTTGAGTTAGTGTAAAAAACATACTTTGGATAACTCTGTTTGGATAATTCTGATATGGTGTGTTCGGATAGTCTTTATTAAGGTGTGTTTCAATATTGTGATTGATGTAAATTTGTACTTTAAAATAATGTTCAAGCTAATACCTGGTTATTTAATATATTGTAGGTTTAAGAAGAAGTGGAAGGAATAAAGACAAAAAAGTATATGTTGCAGACAATGCTAAATCAGTGGCGTCGGGTAGAAATGGTAATGGTTTGTGCGTACATGTTTTCATTAATCCAATCTGCAATTGGTACTTGTTTTCATTTAATTATTAAGTAGTGTCTAATATCATTATAAATGAAAAAAATGCTCATACAAAATATTTATTAATCATGTAAAAAACATATTTTATCCACCGTCCAAAATAGATTGCAGCATGCAGACTTCGGTCGATATCTTTATGGGTTGGATCATATTAAAGCGGTAAATATGATTAAAGCTGAATTAGAGATTGGCGAGTTTGAATGGCAAACTGCTACGGTCAGACCTTATGCAGGTTTTTTGTTAATGCGAATCATGGAAACATACATGGGGAAGGGAATGCGTAACTAGGAAGTGAGACCGGATGCAAATCATGGTAAACTACAAAAGCAACTAACCGTGTTATGCAACAAATATGTTGCAAGTATACTTATGTCCGGTTCCAACCTGTTGAAGGAAAAAGTGAGGGTTGCACATGGAGAACGCATAAGGCGTAATGTCAGAAGTGCCTTTGATCAAAGTGCCTGTAAAGACAAAATGAATGGAACGTTAATTTAATGTAGTTTTAGGTTTGAACATTAGGATCTTTTGAAAAACTGTTACATTCTCTGTTGCGTTGTTTTGTGGTTACTTAAGTAGTGTTTTATTTTGGTTATAAACTAGGGTGTTAAACAATGGTTTTATTTTGGTATTATGAACAATTGTGTGTCGGTTGGCGACAACAATGGATGTTAAGTTTATATTTAATGTATGGTATTGATGCGTAAAAGTGTATTCAATTATTAGTTTATTGTATTTGGGTGTATATATTCCCATGTATGATGTGTTTTGTTAATATGTAACATGCAGGTGCATTAAAAACATATAAAAGTGGTTTTTAACTTTATAACATATGTGTATATTAACAGAAAAATGAATTTTTACTTATAAAAAATCTCACGAAACACAAAAATATTAAAAAAGTAAGAAAAATATGAAAAAAAATCGCACAAAACAATATGTTTCGTACAGGGTATCACATTGATTTAACATTAATGTACTAAACCATATATGTTTCGTACAGAGTATCACATTGATTTAACATTAATGTACTAAAACATATATGTTTCGTACAGGGTATCACATTGATGCACAATAATAATAACATTAATGTATCTTAGTGGAACATATATATTGCATTTATATTTCTCACAATACACCTTTCATTTGTGATTTCTTAATTAACAAAAAACACAAAATGCCAACCAACATAAATCACACAAAGCAATAACATTAATGTACTAAAACATATATGTTTAGTACAGGGTATCACATTGATGCATAAGAATAATAACATTAATGTATCTTTGTAGAACATATATGCTTCATTTATATTTATCACAATACGCCTTTCATGTTGTGATATACACATAACACCAATGTAACATATTATATTATAAATGCTGCGTATAGGAAAAACATAACAAAAATACAATAAACATTTGAAAATAAAGGAGACGACTAAATGTAACATAGTATAACATATATGTTTAATAAATGTAACATTACATAAGCTACATGTTTCTATTAGAGTCGTTACCACATACATATAAGATCAAAAAGCATCGATCAAATTCTTGCTCCATGGTGGTGGAGTATTAACACAATATTGAACACCATAATTTTTTTCCATCGTTGGGTGTGGTTGCAACTCTTAATTAGGAGGAGCTTGTTTAGGAGCAGCTGCTTGTTTTGAAACGGATTGCTTCGGCTCACTTTGACCTACATTAGTCATTTTTGTGGATCAAAGTGATGAGAAATGGTAAAAACTAACAACCAAAACACATATGCACACACAATTAAATCTAACACTAACAACATACATGCACTCACAATTAGGAGGAGCTTGTTTAGGAGCAGTTGCTTGTTTTGAAACGGATTGCTTCGGCTCACCTTGACCTACATTAGTCATTGTTGTACATCAAAGTGATGAGAAATGGTTAAAACTAACAACCAAAACACATATGCACACACAATTAAATCTAACACAAACAACATACATGCACTCACAATTTAATCTAATGCAATTTGGGTGTGGTTCTGATTGAGATTCTATATGGGCAGTTTGCTTACGATCAATATACTCATGGTACGACAACACTTTGATAAAGGAACTGTAAAAACGATGGTAGATGGTAGACTTAAATTAACTCGGAAATCAGTTACAAGACCCAATTAAGAGTCTCTCTACATATATTTGAAACTAGCATAGCAAATGTTTGGTACAAAGACAAGAAGATCGTCCAACAATCAAAGCCATTATCAGGCAACTTGAGAAAGCGCTGCACTTTTATGTGCAATTAGTATAGTTTGAATGTTGAAGCATAGTCTTATATATGACATTTATTAGCATACACAATGTATAAACAACTGACCTCTCTCATTGAGCTCAACAACATAAGGTGTCTGATCCAAGTCTGCAAATACACCTTTTGCCCTTTTACAATATTTGTAAAACACCTTTACTAATAACAACATCAGCAAATCAGTGAAACAAAATTAAATACAACATTTAACATTTATGTAATAGTAACATTATAAAACGTAAAATGTTATCCTATAAGAAAAAGCAAACAAACATAAAACAATAAGAATGTAAGTAAACAAATAATATGTCACTACTAAAATATTATATGATAGGTTATGGCTTTTCAATTTTAACACTGGACATTCTCAATATCAAAATTTCATCAACCATTACATATATGCACACATATCAGTAACAAAATAGATTCGATACAAGTACAACCAATACATAACCATTCCATTAACTATATATCAAGCTTAAAACAATGACAATTAAAATAAATCACAATCGGTAAAACAAAGATATTTAGTTAAAGAAACAAAAGTGTATCTCTAATGTGATAACCACCAAATCTGATAAGACACACAATTGACCCAAACAATACAAAACAAAAGATAAATTAAATTAAATTTCAGAGATAAATTAGCTTTTACTTTGAAAATCAAAGTTTACAAGAAACCTTCAATCTTCAAAGTTTACAAGAAACGTGAATAACATATACAGTAATTTTTGTTATTTCATAACATCATCCAAACAACAAGATAATACCTCTTTTTGATTATAAGAATGGATCCTTTTAAACATCTCACTTACACTAAATATCCACATCAACAGATCAGATAATAATTAAAATGATAAAACGATGATGAGGGTGCAAGAGGCATATGGAGCCGCCATTCTTTATGACGGATGCATGAGAATGAAACCCCCACAACTTGATGCAAACGGGGGTTTGGGATCGGTTACATAAATCGAAGGTTTAGGTGTACCGGTTACACATATGGGTGAAGGAGTCCATTGGGTGGTGGTTCATAGGTGTTGATCTCTACTTTGATTAGATGAAGAAGACGAGTTTTGAAAATGAAGAAAGACGCATCTGAGATAAATAGAGAGAGATCTGCGTTTTTTTTAATCTGACCTAATAATATGTCGTTGAATTAGGATCAGGTTATTGAGAAGTTGGATATGAAATTCCATTAGTGCCCTTCTGCCTTTTATGAAAAGTTAGATTAATTTTTAAATAATTACATTAATGCCATCATTAATTATGACCATTGATCAAAAATTTAAAGGTCAAGATTAGTTAAAAAAAGTTCTGTAAAGTTCTGCATCTAAAATGAGTTCTCAATATAACACTTCAATATATATATATATATATATATATATATATATATATATATATACACACACACATTCATCTCTTCTACTGTTAAAAAAACAATCAATCATTGTAGGAGAATAAACATATACGATCCATATCTATTTATGTATATGAATCCTCCATGAAACCTTTGATTTTTGACAAAGTTGGTCAAGGAATAATTAGATCTCTAAAATGATTATACTAAATTCGTCTCAGAATAATTATCTACCGACAAAAAACACAATTTAAGAAAAACATCATTAGAGTTTTTTTTTTCTTACTTTTTTACAATGACAATTATACCTTTACTAATTTATTTATAATTTCTTTAAAGTTTGTAATAATAATATCAAGTTAAGATAATATGATAAACGTGATTTATATTCTCTATCTATTTTTAGAAGAAGACAATTAATTTAAAACAATTAAAAAAAACGTAGACAATAAATCTAGGATGGAAGGAGTACTAATTAAGAAGAAAAAGATTTTGTTAGGATTTCTACTTGTAACACATTAATGTGGTAGATGAATAATGCATACTCAACTAACAAAATTTAATTGATGATCAGTTTTGGCCTTTTAGGTAAAGATATCAAATAAATGAATTTTGATTATGTTGGACCAAAAGTACAAACAATGTTTCAATCTACTGAACCTCTTGAAGCTCTTCACACACACTTTGTAGTTTCTTTCTAAGTAACACGCCTATTTGGATCACGTATTTGTTACATGAGAAATGCTACATCAATAAAGAGTTTACAGAAGAATATTTACATAATGACTTGGCAAGTATTTTGGTCTAATTATATTGCTTTATAATTTTTCTTTTTACTTTTTTACCCTCCATATTTAGTTGAAAAATCATTGTATGAAAATAATTTTGTAAATTTTTTGTTGATGTAGGATTGCTCTTGTTACAGTGTGATTTTTTTTTATTGTTGAGTTAGGTTATGCGTCGGTGGGAATGGTGGGGTTGGTGGTGGTTTGTTTTATTCCTGTGAAGGGCGGGGGGTGTGGTTCGATGTAGGCGATGTGGGGTGCGGGGTGAGGGTTGGGAGGGTGGGTTGTGGTTGCGGGGAGGGATGGGGTGTGGTAGTGTTTGGTTTGCTTGGGGTGGCGTGTGTATAGTGGGTTTGGTTTTTGGTCTTTTTTTGGGTTGGGGGGCGTGTTTTGGGAGTTGTGGTTGATGGTTGTGGGACTGGGGGGTGAGGGTGGAGTGTGGGGTAGTATGGGGGGGGTCGTGGTTAGTGGGGGTGTCATGCGGGAGGGAGGGGGGGTTAGGGGGGCAGAGGGGGTTGTAAGGAGGGGGGTGATGGGGGGGGGGGGGGGGGGGCGGGGGGGGGGTGGTGGTAGTGGGTGTGGGTAGGTGGGTGGGTGGGGCTCGAGAGAACGGTGGTGTATGGGGTTTGTAGGTGTAGGGGGAGGGGGGTGTGAGAAATGGGGGGGCGGGGGGTGGAGCGGGGGGGGGGGGAAGTGTGGGAGTGGGTGTGGGGGGGGGGCGGGCGGTTGTGGTGGTGGGGGGGGAGGGCTCGGGGGGGTAGGGGTGGAGGGGGTGGGTTGTGTAGGGGGATGGGGGGGGGGTGGGCCGTGAGTTGGGGGTGTGAGTGCGGGCGGGGGGGGTAAGGGGAGGGCGCGGTGGTTGGGAGGGGGGGGACGGGGGTGGGGGGGCGGGGGGGATGTAGCTGGTTTAAAGGCAGGGATCGGGGTGTAGCGGTTGTGGTGGGGGGGTTTGGGGGGTGGGAGGGTGTGGGAGGGTTGGAATGGGTTGTGTGGGTGATGGCGGGGGGGGGGGGGTGAGGGTGGGGAGGGGGAGGGGGGGGTGGGGGGGGGAGGGGGGGGCGTGGGGTGTGGGTTGAGGGTGGAGTGACGCGATTGGCCCGGGGGGGGGTTGAGGTTGGGGGGTGGGGAATGGGGGGGGTGTGTTATGGTCGAGGGTGGGGCGGGAGCATGGGGTGGGTGACGTGTGGGGGGGGTGTGGCCGTGGTGGGGTGGGGAGGGGAGGGGTGGGTGTATAGTGTGCTGGGGTGGGGGATGTGTATTTTGGGGGGTGAGGGAGTCGTGGTGTGCTTCGGTTTTGTGTTTTTGGATTTTTTTTTCTTGTTTTATTTTATTACTTTTATATTATTTTTGTGTTTTTTTGTGGTGTTATTTTGTCTGTACTTGATTTTGTTTTTTTTTGTTTTATTATTGTTGATTGACCTTTTATGATTTTTTTTTTTTTCGCTGTTGTTATTTATTCTAAGGTTTTGTATTTTTTCTTTTTAGTTGAGCTGTAGGATTGCTCTTGTTACAGTGTGATTTTGGTGGATAAAACCATGGTTGTTAAGATCCCGATCCTGATATTAGGATCTTACGATTTTACGATACTGTAAAGCAAAAACGATCCCGATCCTACATATGATCTTTGCATGCTTAGGATCTTATAGGATCCCTCTTGACTATAGGATCTTAAAATCTACTCCGATCAGATCTTACATTTTTCTCGAACCACAAACTAAAAAACTACAAATTTATGGTTTGTGTTTCGTAGAATTTTAAAAACAACATATTAATCTTCTTAAAACATGTCATAATGATAATTTAGGACAATATTTCTATAAAGCAATCATATAACTTTGAAACATTCATATAATTTTGTGTTTATGATATAATAATTTGTAGATTTATATAATATTACAAAGACTATTAATACAATGACATTATAGTAGGATCTTACGATCCCGGTCCGACTTTACGATCTCGATCTTAAAAAGACTAAAACGATCATGGATATGATCCCGATTTTGAAAACCTTGGATAAAACACTTTAAGAGAAAATACATGACAACTAATAGAATTTTATTTTGGTAAAAATTTTAAATAATAGTAACGTTCTGATATGTAGCCTTTAAAAAAATATCAATGCTAGTTACTCCCTCCGTCCCAAAATTATTGTCCCCCGACAAAAAACACACAGTTTAAGAAAAGTGCATTTATTACTGCTTTATTTTTCTTACTTTTTGACAGAATGACAGTTTTACCCTTAGCTAATTAATTAAAGTCTTCTTTAAAGTTTGTAATAATAATTTCAAACAAGGGTAATATCGTAAACTTGATCAAATTTCCCTATCTATTTTTAGTAGTGGACAATTAAATTGGGACATCCCAAAAAAGAAACGTGGACAATAAAAATGGGACGGAGGGAGTACTTGTTTTGAGACAAAACATTAAACACTGCATATTAGTTACTTCATTATGCATCCTAGTAAAGATCTTCTCTTCAACCTCATAAATTTATTTTTTCTTAATTGAATTTATAGCAGATGTAGGAAATAAGGGACTCATTAGACAATTCTTTTTTAACAAGTTAGGCTCACCCGCGTTCCGCTGCGGGATGTTTGGCGGCCGGTGTTTTCGGTTGGACGTGTTAGAAGGTATGTTTTTGTAAAAAAAAAAAAAATTAACGGTCGTTAAGCAACGACCGATTTAAAGCACTGTTTTGGTGCATTCTAAAAAAAAAACTAACGGTCGACCGCTAGTGGGGAAAGGGGTATTTTATAAAAAAAATTAAAATGAGGGCAGTTTTCGTAATTTAACACATAGTGCGAGGGGGTATTTCGTAAATATTTGAGGGGCTATTTCGTAAATAAAAAAAGGAACGGGTCGGGGCGGACTGGGTCGGGTCGACCCGACAATACCGATAACTCAGAAAGTGTGAGTGAATATTTTGAAAAAAAAAGCAAAAAAACAATTAAATTTTTTTTTTTAAATGTTCGGACATTCATAAAAAAAACAGACCGATGACTAAAAAAGTGCGAGAGAGTATTTAAAAAAAGAAAACAAATTTTTTTTTTCTAAAAAAAAAAAAAAACCGATCGGACCGGGTAGGGTTGAGCCGGCATATTAAATGCACCCCGGTCAACCCGGTGCATTTAATGCACACTAAATGCAAAAGGCCATTTAATGCATGCGAGAGGGTATTCCGAGGGAAAAAAAGGAAAATTTTATTTTAGAAATTTTTTGGAAAAAAAAGGGAAAAAAAACTGGCGACCGCGCGCCGTTGCGGGACGATTAGCGGAGCGCGAGGTTTGAGGAAACTTAAAGTTTTAGCGAGGTTTGAGGAAGCTTAAAGTTTTATTCATAAAAAAACAGACCGATGACTAAAAGAGTGCGAGAGGGTATTCCGAGAAAAAAAAAAGGAAAATTTTATTTTAAAATTTTATTTTAAAAAAGGAAAATTTTATTTTAAAAATTTTGTTGAGAAAAAAAAGTTTTACTTTTAGAAACTTATTTGAGAAAAAAAAAAAGAAAAAAAAAAGGTTAAAAAAAAACTAACATAAGTCAAAAAAATGATTCATAAAAAAAACAACCGATGGCTCCGACAGTGCGAGAGGGTATTCGAGAAAAAAAAAAAAGGAAAATTTATTTTAAAAATTTTTTTAAGAAAAAAAAAGAACGGGACGATTAGCGGAGCGCGAGGTTTGAGGGAACTTAAAGGTTTATTCATAAAAAAAACAGACCGATGACTCAAACAGCGCGAGAGGGTATTCCGAGAAAAAAAAAGTAAAGTTTTATTTTAAAAAGTTTTTAAGAAAAAAAAAGGTAAAAAAAAAAAAGTCAAAGTGAAGAAAAAAAAAAAAAAGGACCTAATTAAATTTCGGTTTTATTTTTTCTTAATTGAATTTATAGCAGATGTAGGAAATAAGGGACTCATTAGACAATTCTTTTTTAATATAGTCGCCGTTCAACAAAAAGTATTTTAAAATGTTCTTGAACACTTGCTACCAAACGTAATCTGTTACTTAAAATTTAAAAATAAACACAATTTTAAATTATCTTATAAATGTGAACATTTATGTGACAGGGATATCGTATTTACCAGCATACCAAAATAAATTATGGTAAGTACAAATATGTAAGAAATACAAATACAAATACAAATGATATAGAAAGGGGTTAGACGACAAGGGTGAAGGACAAGAGTCGCAAAGGACGGCGAGTGGAGCCCACGCGTGAGATGTCCCACCAAAATATATGGAAAAGAATTATTCCTAGGAATTTCCTTTAAGGACATGCTTCCTTAACAATTCTTCAAACCTATCATTACTACCTTATTTACTACAGTACTTATGAACAATTATCCTACACTTTTGAGTTACTAAAGATCATTTTGTGTATTTGTAATTATTTTTACTTTTGAATGACTTCAAATGAATTCAATGATATGTTTTTTAGGTTAATTGATACGGAAAAATTGCAACAGTGAAGTTTTATAATTTTCTTAAGCAAAGTATTGAATCGTTGTAGTGTACTATAGGCAATACATGAGAGATGAATCATTCTCTAAAGGAATAGTGAGGTAGGTTCGAATTGTATGTTACTAAGATCTAAAGGTTGAAAGAGAAGTCTTTTATAATTTTATGGTTTTTTGAAAGCAAATAAAATCCAATTAATTTGAGAAGGGGGGTTTTAACTAATCTAAACTACTCCTAATTATGCAAGAAAAGTAAAATTAGTGTGGACAAATATGCTCACTTAATCATGCACTACTCCCTAGCTATTTGATTCGATCAAAATAGTCTATATAAAATATATTATACATCATAAATATCTCAAATAAGTAATAGTATAGAGAGTATCTCGTTTGATAAAAATTGCTTGAGGACAAACAATAACTAGTACAATACCCGTGCGTTGCCCGGGTATAACGATTCAATAAAATAAAAAATAAAAAAACTTATAAACTCATTTTCTGTCTATTTTATAAAAAATAACCTTTAAAACACACACATATAAAAGTGCATAATCATTCTTATGTTATAAACTTATTAAATCTAAAACATATTAAAAAGTACTACTAAAAAGTTTGAAACAACGACAAAAAATGCAAACAATTCATAGGAAAAACAACTAAATGCGAATTCTTCAAGACTTGCACGATTAGTCGGTCTTCTTCATATTTGAGATTCTTTCATATCATCTTTTTTCACATAAGCTTCCTTCGTATCTTCTTCATCCATAACAGTTTCTTTCACATCAACTTGTTTCATATTATCTTTCTTCGCATAAGATTCCTTCATATCTTCTTCATCCATAACAGCTTCTTTCACATCAACTTGTTTCATATTATCTTTCTTCACATAAGATTTCTTCGTATCTTCTTCATCCATAACAACTTCTTTCACATCAACTTGTCTCATATCACATTCTTTCATATCCACCTCCATCATAAGAACTTCTTTTGTATCAAATTCTTTCGTATCAGCTTCTTTTAAAGCTTCACTACGTACATAAACCGCATCATTATATGCATGAGAGGTCGCGCTATCTGTATGAGTGTCACTCGGATTGTCCTCATTTGTCATTGTAGCACGAGCAGGAGAGCCCTCAAATGTATCTATTATAGTCGTAGTCGTTTCACATTTGATACCATTTTCAAATCCACCTTTAGAAGACTCCATATTAGGAGCACGAACCTCATTTACTGTTGAAAGAGGAACCTCAACTGCAATTTTAGGAATTGGAGTAGTTGATCCACAAGCGGAACCCCACTGAATCTCATCATCCATCCTTCATCATCATCGGTTATTTTTGAGTTCACTGAGTCAACTTTTGAGGCAAATCATTCCAAATTTTTCCTTCACTACATCAACAATATCACCATAATACTTAGTAGCAGTATACCTACAAACAAATGTAGGTGCCAGATTATACTTATCAATCTTGATACGGAGAACGATACTTCGACCAATGAGTTTGTCAACAAAGAAATCATCTAACCAATATGGGACATCAGCACCCAAGAAAAAAAGTATGGCAATGTTTAGGTAATAAATAAGATGTAAATATAGTAAGTAGATGAAAAAAAATGTGACAACCAACCACCTTTATACTCTTAGTAAGGCACCTCTTCCATTGTATATCCATAGTTGATTGGCAATTGTATTGATAAGTACACATAAATTTCCTCGTCGCATTGACCTATGGATACAAAAACTTGTACCTATAATGAGAAGAACATGAATAAGAAGTACATAAAGCGCTTGTTCATCGTGATATAAATAACTTACGTTTGACGCGGATTTGTAACATTCTTTTTACATTCTTTACAGTAATAATGAACATTTGCCCAGTCCACTTTATAGCAGCACGTGGGACATTGTATGAATTTCCAGTCGTTATACAAGTCAATTCCAATCACCATTGAACTGATAATGAACTCCGTTCCCTGTTAACATGCAACGAATAATAGTAAAACGTTAATACAAAAGAATAAATTTTGTAGGAAACAACCAGGTGAAAGAAAAAAAAAACTAAGTAAAATATATGACGTCGTTCGTTGATCAAAAATACGAGTTGTTACACCTGCTGCATTTATATAGTTAAAGAATGGGTTAGTTGAAATAACGGGGTGTTTGGGAGTATGTATGGTGTCAAATATTAACGACAATAACATGAAAAAAATGGGTTAGTCGAGCACAAAAAACACATTAGACATATATGCATTGGGTTCATTGATCTATTTTGAAAACTTCTCAAAGTGATCCATATTGAAAACTGACCCGTTTTGAAAACTGACAAATTTTGCAAACTGACCCATTTTGAAATCTGACCCATTTTGATAACTTCTCAAACTGACCCTCTTTACAAACTAACATACTGATATGCAATACTTTTGTTGATGCATATACTGATATATATCAATGTTTCAGCCCCTAAACTCCTATATAGTGTAAATAAACGGGTGTTTGGAGTATAGTTATATTTATGAAAACTAACCCATTTTTGAAAAAACTTATGAAACTGGCCCATTTTGAAAACCAAACACCTATATTTTGTTGATGCACATAGTGATATATATCAATGTTTCAGCCCCTAAACACCTAGACATATATGCAATGGGTTCATTGATCCATTTTGAAAACTTCTTAAAGTGACCCATATTGAAAACTTACCCGTTTTGATAATTGACACATTTTACAAACTGACCCATTCTAAAAACTGACCTATTTTGAAATGTGACCCATTTTGAAAACTAACCCATTTTATAAACTGACTGATTCTAAAAACTTATAAATTTACATCCTTAAACTAACCCATTTTGTTTACTGACTGATTTTGAAATGTTTATACCAAATGACCAAGTAACTACACAAAAAAAAGAGCTAACCTGATCTAATCTAAACATATCCATGACTGCAAACTAAAATGCATATTGAACATAAAGCCATAAAAAAACTAACCAGCTTGTACCAAACTTTAAAAAAAATTGTAAACTCCATTCATGAAGATATAATTTTGACAGCAAAAGATAGAATACACATCAGATATGATATAAAAATTTGGATTAATCTATTCTTAAGAACTCCATGTCAACTTAAAATGGGTAATAACATGTGTGTATGTGGATAACTGATCTAAATAAATGTTGAATGGGATAAACTTTGGACCAATCTACATAGACACATGTTGAATGGGATAAAATTTGCTCATAACTGATCTAAAATAATGAGTAGATAACTGATCTAAATATACCCATGTTGAATGGGATAACTTTTGCTGATATTTAGAAGCGTAGATATATTCATAAATGAGTATCTCCATAATGGCGAACCCTGCAAGATCTCAGTATAACGATGATATTGGTATCCTTCTGAGACCGGATCATGTCATCTGTGTACTTTAAAGCCAACTTCCCCCACAATGAAATCCTTAGTTTCATATCTCTGTATTTTTGTGACAATTATCTAATGTAATTAAATTCACAAGATATGCATAATCACATAATATGCATTGGAATGAAAAAGATACCTCGTATCACACACAACAATTTTACGAATCTGGGGATGAGCACTTTTGCTTCCTCCCTCATTTTCTCCAACAGGACCCCATTCACGAAGAACTCCGATGACATCTGTAATATAACTAAAATAAGTTACAGTGTTCTAAAAATACAAAAATGTAAGTAAAAATTATACATAATAATATAATGACCACCTGTCAGATATGTATCATTTCCGGCACGAGAACCAAGCATGTTGAATGGGATAAATTCAAACACATATCTATCAAATAGTTCTATCGGGAGAGATGAACGTTTTACAGAAGTGACCCTACAAAACTCGACAAAGATCTTGCGATCTAAAGGCCTGTACAACATAGTATACTCGCGCACCATGAACCTGTGTATATTATGAACTTGACCCTCCACGATCAAGTTCTTATACTTGTTAATAAGTTTCTCGGGAACCCTGACATGAATTGAATTACGCTGTAGTAGAAAAAAATATTAATCAGATGTGTAATATTGATACAAAATTAATCATAAAAATGTAACTTTACTTACTCGTTCATCCACTATGATGATGTCCAAGGAGATAACTTGATTGTTTTTTGGGTTGTAAGTAGTCCATACTCGTGAAACCATAACATTAACGGTCCAATTATCAGTGACATTAGCACGCAACTCACTGATATAACGATATCGGTTGCTCATGGCGGCTGAACGGTAGCTGCAATATACGAAACAACATAGTGTCAAATAGGTTCAAAATTTAAAAACAAAGTCTAGCGCACATCTAACATACCTATAGGCAAATTATAGTAAACCTCTTTATAAACAACATTTTTTGTCATATTATTATCACATATTCCCCCGTTATCAATATAGAACCGAAGACCATCACGCGAGGTTACTCGCGATGCGACAACATAAAGCTGACCATGTGTAAAAACCGGTTTCTCAAGGTAAGCACAAACATGATTAAAGGTTTGACCCTGGCTTTTGTTGATTGTCATGCCAAAGCAAACTTTAATAGGAAATTGTCTTCGTCTAAATTCAAAAGGCCATGATTTATCGGTCGGAGTCATATCAATCCGGTTGATCAATACTTTTTCATGTATATGCCTCCCTGTTATTATTTCAGCCTCAAGAACCGTACGGGTGATCTGAGTTATGATTAACCGTGTCCCGTTACACAAACCCCGTCGTAAATTTGTATTACGTAGCAGTATGACCGGTGCTCCGATCTTCAGTTCTAGTTTATGGTTTGGGATACCGGAGAATCTCAATGTGTTTAGAAATTCAGGAGGGTACATGATTTGCATTTCTTCCAAGTTACCAGTAGTCGGGTCTATCTCATCTGCGCTAAGCATTTCATGCATCTCACCTGGCATCTTCTTAAGAACATGTGAATTAATCTTATCGACAATTTCATTTGTTGGACACAAGATGCATCTCTCTTTTAGGTAATCAATATCATTGATTTTATTTAAAAGATCTGGGAATGCATTTTGCACAATAGCACTGATTGGGTCATCATTTACCGGAATCAAAAGATCATCGGGAATCTGATAAGAAGCTTAATTGGTGTTCAAATGATGGCACGTGAGGTGCACGTGTGGATTCAATTCACACGTGAGGTGCACGTGGGTTCTTCTCCTCATTTGA
>BQNB010066511.1:21754-34535 GCA_026074375.1 Tanacetum coccineum
GTTTGAAACGAATTCTTGAAAGAACCGGATCAATAGGAGAGAACCGTACCTCTTGGTCAGATAAGCTCGATGATGCTTTATGGGCTTTTCGCACCGCTTACAAAACACCCATTGGGTGTACTCCATATAAGCTGGTTTACGGAAAAGCCTGCCATCTGCCAATTGAGTTAGAACACAAGGCCTACTGGGCCTTAAAACATACAAACTTTGATCTATAAAGAAAAGACAAAGAGGATTCACGACTCTAAGATCAAGAACCGCGTTTTCAACGTCGGTGATCGAGTCCTCCTCTTTAACTCTAGATTAAAGATTTTCTCAGGAAAGCTTAAAACCCGCTGGTCAGGACCATTCACTATCACACAAGTTTTCCCGTACGGCACCGTCGAGTTATCCCAAAAGTCCGGGCCAAACTTCAAAGTGAATGGTCATCGTATTAAGCACTACTTTGGAGGGGACGTACCACAATTGGTAGTCCCGGATCTCCAGACATTCCCCAATGTCCAATAAATTCAGGTGACGGGTCAAGCATAGCGACCTTAAACAAGCGCTTCGTGGGAGGCACCCCATGCTTATCTTTCTATCTTCTTTCTATTTTCTTCTAATTGTGTGACGTGAGGAGGTTTGCCTCTTCCATTCCCGTGTTTCGTGTTTGTGTTGTTAATTGTCCAGGATTGCCCGGATTGTGAAGAACTCTCGTGCTTGTATTTTTATCAAGAGTTTCACATCCTCAGCTTCATTTTGGGAATCCAGTATCCAAATCTAATCGACTAACGTTTTATCTTTTGGCACACTTAATAAACGGCCTTAGATTTACGTAGGTGCCCCTTTCAAAACATCGAGGACGATGTTTAGTTCTAGTATGGGGGGGATCTTCGATTTGATTTTTGCCTGCAGCCGTTGTTATCACGTAATCCCGTTTTTACCACCAAATTTTTGCAAAAATACCAAAAAAAAAATGAAAAAAAAATTTTAAAATTTTTCAAAAATAAAATAAGTGTTTTGTCACAGTTTCGACTTTCCTAATGGGTAGAATGAGAATAATTTTTGACTCGATCGGGCGTGTTGAGCCCTAGCTAGTTCCTAAAATTGTAGGCTAAGCTTTCACGAGGTAGATGACCAAGATAAATGATAGAGTGTAAATATAAGTTTATGTGTGAGCAAGATTCTTCTAACGCTTTATATGAGGAACGTGGGCTTTTTCTCCCTTTTTCTCCCATTAGCTTTTAATCCGCCTAATCATACGTGCTCATTTCAATTCAACTAAGTCAATCGATGTTTTTAGAAAAAGCTTCAAATTTGTAACTTGATTCTTTAAAACGAGTTTTCTCTGTTCTTAGTAAATTGAAAGTTAAAATGCCAAAGAAGCATGAATGAAATATGAATGCAAAAATGCATGAATATTAAAATTATGCCAATGAAGCATACATTTGAGTATATGGAGCAAGTAAAAGATGTGTCGTGATATCCCACTCCGCTAACCACGAGGTGGGGGTTCAAACTAAGACATCTTTACTTCTAGGGATTTGGTGTGTTGTGATATCTCGCTTAGAAGAAAGGTCTAGGTGAGGGTTCAAACTAAGACACCTATCCTTAGCCATATTAGGAAGAAGGTGTTGATGTGATTTCCCACTACGCTAGCAACGGGGTGGGTTTTCAAACTAAGAACACCGGTCGTTGGTTGTGATATCCTACCAGGGAGCGAGGCCTAGGTAGGTGTTCAAACTAAGCAACGCATTCCTAGCTTTAAGAACTTATGATTATGATGATGAAAATGTTGCAAAAAGTTCTACAGTTAAAATTTTCGTTCTTTAAAATCAAGTTACAAGGTCCTAATAAGTTGTTGCTTTGAGTCTTGATTCATCTTGAATTACGACTATGAAAATAAGTTGATCTATGGTTGAGTTGAAATGAGTACACACATTTAATTCATATATCCATGTTGGGAGTTAAAAGTTCACAAGTCATAAGTATGAGTGCTTAACATTTAGACTTATATTGACAAATGATCTTGTTTAATTGCTTGGTTTGGATCTAGTGAAAAATCGGGGACGATGAATTTATCCGTCAGGACATCCGTAGATTATTCTATGGGCGCTTCTCATTCTATGATCCCAATGTTGATAAAATAAAGGAAGTCAAACAGGTAGTTAAGAAAAGAAAAAGAAAGAAAAATCCAAAAATATTAGGGATAGTTAGTGTACATATAAAAAATGGTGAAAACGGGACTTGTCAAAGCTATTGATTCTTTAGTTTCCCTTGACGAACACTTTGCTACTTTTCGAGGTTATTAGTCAAGGGGGATTGAGATTCTTAGTTTTCGTAAGTGTTTACTTCATAACATTGCGTGAGGACACGGCAATACCTTAGTATGGGGGATTTTGGTATGTGCTTAATTACACATACCATTTTCCATTAAAAACGGACTTAAATGACTAAAAACGTACCAAAAATACATTGTATTTGTATGTTTTGCTTTTGTATTGTGCAGGAAACGGATATTCAAGAAAAGGAACAAAAAGAAAGCCAAAAAGAAACAAAACCAAGCACGGAATGAAAAGGACAAAATCTTAAGTCATCCAAGTGAAGAAAATACAACTTGAGGGACTATAATTGCCAAACCTCAAGTTGTATTACTAAAATAACAAGACAAGGGTCAAAGTTGCAAACCGGGTAGAGATTACATTCAAGTTATACAACTTGAGGGGACAAAACTGCCTACTTACCCATAAAGTCTTCTTTCCCGCCCCAACAAACCCAGGTACAACTTGGATGTCCTCCCATACCTTCTCCCCTGCAAAACCACTCGACACCCTAGCCAAAATCATTTCATCCACCCTACTAACCCCCCCTAGCTGTATAAAAGCCATGTTGGCAATCCCTCACCTTTCCCAAGTATCTTCAATGGCTGAGATTGACTCCAAAGAAGCACGAATGAATTTAAAGGCTGGGATTTGCTTTAGAATCCCCTCACACAACAAGCACACTTGGTCTTTGCTCTCACAAAAGAAGCACATGCTGCAAGTCCTAGAGCAAAAGATTTCGGCTATATATAAAAGCCTTTTGTAAGCCTTTGAGGCAGCCAGTAGTTAATTAATTTTAGTTTTTAATCTTAGCTTAATTTTTAAGTCAGTTACAGCTTTTACTTTCAGCTTTGTAACACTTTCAAGTTTTAATGCAAATTTGAGGTTTTAAGTTAATACACAATTCCAGTTATCAAGTTTCTTCATTGTGCTGTTTTGTTTTCACAAAAGCTCTCAATACAGCTTATTTATAAGCTGTTTTCATTAAGTAAAACTAAAAAGTTAAGTAGTTAAGAGAAAATCACAAAAATCACTCTCAAAACACCACAGCTTATTTATTGGATGATAAGCCAGTTCTGGATGGGCTTATGGACTCTCACTAGCTTGTTTTATGCAAGCTAGAGCTTGTAGATTCATTGTTTAGCCCTGTTTTGAGCAAGGGTGTTGTAAGTTTCTCTTTTTCTTGTTTTCTTATTTACTGTAGAACTGCTTATTAGTGCTTATTCTTGACTAGAACCTGTTTATAAGTATTCTATTTTGTTATTTGACAATCTGTTTTTAATAATTAAGGACCAAATCAGCTTAATAATAAAAGAAAAATGATTTGTGAAAACTTTAAGGGGTATTTTGAACTAACAGTACTAACCCTTTAGTTAGTACTGCTAGTTCATTTTTGGGATTTTTAAAACGAGCAGTACTAACTAAAGCTACCAGTATTAACTCCAAGTTAGTACTGTTAGTCAAAACTACTGTTAGTCAAAACTGTTAGTACTGGTGGTTCATTTTAGCTTACCAGCTTATTATTTCTGCTTATTTAAAATTTCCTTAGCTTTTTAGAATAGATTAAACCATTTTCCTTTACTGTTTTTAGGAGTAAGCTTATTTAAGCTTATTTTCCTTTTCAAAGTATTTTCAATAGTTTATCAGTTTTAGTTTTTTAGCTTATTTATCATTATAGTCTATTCTGTTTGCTTATCCTTATGCTTAAGTGCTTATTTTGGGTAATTAAACTTCTGTTTTAGCTTGTTTGCCTATTTATTGTTTCTTTGTGTTTTATTAGCCTAACAGTACTAACTTATAACTAACAGTACTAACTTATAACTAGCAGTACTAACTTCAAGTTAATACTGTTAGTTAATACTGGTAGTACTGTTGTTAGTACTGTTGAGTTTATCTTATTTATATTAGTTAAATTGCTTTTTGAATTTGCTTATTTAGAGTTAGCTTAGCTTATTTGAGCTTATTTGTGTCTTAGTATAAAAGTTTTAAGAGTTTTTACCATTTCTAGCTTTTTATACTTGTTCCAGCTTATTCTCTTCGTTATTTTTATGTGCTTTTGTTTATCTGTGTTAGTACCCAATATAACATCCTCGTCATATTCAAACATCAATCATCAATCGTCTTTCGATTCTCCATCTCTAGCCTCGTTGGGACATAACGACCCGGGAACACTCTATACTGCTTCCGGTTTTCTTGGTCTCGCGTGATTCTGATCCTTTTTGTGCTGTATTTATATTTGTTTATATTTATCCACATTTAAAGGGGTGAGTTCGTGCGAGTCACAAGCTCAGGAAAATAGAGTGGTTTTGGATGAAGAGCAGTTGTTGTTTATTGCAGGTAGACAAGAAAGCACTTTTGATAATAATGTGGATGAGCCACCGGTACAAGATTTGGCACTCAATGTGGACCATGTCTTTCAAGCTGATCAATGTGATGCTTTTGACTCTGATGTTGATGAGGCTCCTACTGTACAGACCATGTTCATGGTAAATCTATCATCAGCCGATCCAATCTATGATGAAGCTGGTCCATCATATGATTCAGACATTCTATCTGAGGTACAAGATCATGATAACTATATAGATAGTGTTGGTGAGTATCATGAAGTACACGAGATGCAAAACGATATACAACAGAACTACGTTGTTGACGCTGATGCTGAATATACGAGTGATAGTAATATTATTCCGTATGAATAGTATATGAAGGACAACGCAGTGCAAGTTGTACAAAGTAATTTATCTTCTGTGCCAAATGATGCTTTAATGATGACAATCAATGATATGCATGATGTATTTCTGCGAATGAGCAAAACAAAGTAGTTAATGAGCAAAACAAAGTAGTTAATGAATCATTAACTGCTGAACTTGCGAGATATAAGGAACAAGTCAAGATTTATGAAAAAGGGCAAGGTTTGAATTAACTGAATGGGAACAAAAGATCGATGAACAATTGAGAATAATTATCACTGACCGTAACATTAAGGAAGAATATTTGAAAAAGGAACTTCATTTTGTAAAAATGCAACTTAATTCTACCATAGACCATAACAAGTTAATGAAAGATGAAGTGGAAACTTTGAAAAAGGATTTTAAACAGAAAGAAAATAAATACTTAAAGATTTTTTGGATATGAAAGCATTAAAAAAAAGTTGAAAATAAATTATTCAAACAAGATCAGTCTCTTCAAACAGTACACTTGTTATGTAAACCAAAACCTTTTTATGATGAAAGGAAAAAGGTAGCAATAGGCTACAAAAATCCCTTATATCTCACCAGTGCAATGCAAGTTCAATATGCTCTCTATAATGGTCATGAAATAGTCAAGACCAATCATACCTCCACTGTTGTGCATGACTCAGAGGATACTCTTGAGTTAACTGAGATAACTAAAAAGAAAATTCTTAAGAAAATGCAAAGCCCTCTGTGTTGAAAAGAAAGTTAAGATTGCAACCTCAGATTACTCAAAAGAGAATTATCTTGCAACTTTTACACCACAAAGACAATTATCCGCATAACAGATATTTTGGTCTTCTGTTCCGAAGCCAATTTCAGAAATGACGGTGTATCCACCCAATACACCAGCAAAGCTTGTCCCCAGGGTTCTTCCAACAAAAAGTCAAGTGAAAATTAATATTTATACACTCATACAACTTTATTCGGAATTTGATAAAACTTGTAAAAATAGAATTACACCATGTGGTCTCACAGAAGGGGAAAGAGGTTTCGAACAAACAAAAGAATGTTATCTTACCGAAGTAATTCCATTTTTCAAAATGGTTAACGAACATTTTGATGGAATCCAAACGGCTCTTATTACAGAAGTTAAAGAAATGAAAGAAATTTTTGAACAAATGTGTCACACCCCGTCATAGACGGAAACACGAGAATGCAACGTAATGATCAATCATAACACAAGATACAAAATAGAGAAAACTAAAATGCATAATTAAAAAGTGTCATGATGACCATTAACCTTAATATAACCTTGAGTGATGTCCCAAGTCAAGAACACAACATATACTTGCCAATTACTACAACCATAAGCTCATACAAGGGTCCATATAATCTTAACCTCAATCCTCAAGAAACTAAATCCATAACATACACCAAATGTAATACTTCTCAAACAACTCTAAAAGTCTGCTACATACACCACAACCTTAACGATCATTGACTTCACCTGAAAATGATACTCAAAAACATCAACAATAATGTTGGTGAGCTCGTAGGTTTGACTAAAAACCCAGTTGTTGTGCTAATCATTTAAACAGTGGATAATAGTGCTATATGACAGTGAATATATGCATACAAACCCATGACTTAGCATCCTCGCTAAACATGTACGATGACCTCGCATCCACGCTAGTCACCAAAACCAGTATATACCAATGCTCTTGGAGCCGCAACTCTGATATGTCACTTACGCACCTAAAGGGCCTACCAGCTGGAGCACTATATTAGGGCAGGACCTCACACAAACTAGGGTAAGCGTACCTATCCGATCTAATAACCACACAGAAAACTGGGTAGGCGTACCCATCTGATCCAATAACCACACAGAAAATTAGGTAGGCGTACCCATCTGATCCAATCAATCATGTAACACATAATATTCACATAGCAGTCATAAGCACATAACATTGTCCCAAAAACAAAACCACATTTCGCACAGTTCAGAAAACAGTTCAAAATACATTTGAGTATCATTTTCCCCCAACGAAAAAACAGTAAAAATGGGGCTACGAGAACTCACCTTAAGAAACTGTCTCCAACAGCAAACTTACTATCACACAAGCAAATCGCACATGACCTAGTCCAGTTAATGTCCCATTTTAATCATTCATTTCCAAAACAGTTGTCAGGTATGATGCATAGAGATTAGACGCATGTTGTACGATTATCTTAAAGGTTTTAGTGGTGTGATGGTTGACGACTTAACTCTTAAATACCATATCAACTCATATCTTAGTACAATATACTTATACTATTTAGCAAAATAGATAAGTAATATAAGTAAATATTTTTAATAAATAATTATAAATATATTTCAATAAGTCCATTCGGTACACTTAGTTACCATAAATATATCATTTATACTATACGAAATATAACGTTTATGTTCGCTAAACATTTTAGAAAAGTTTCGAGAAAAATAATATTTTCGTCTTTTAGTCGACTTATTAAAATAATAAAATAATAATATTTTATTATTAAAAATAAAAATCACGTTTTAAGTAAAAATTCTAAGTATAAACTTTTTACGAAATTTCGGCATGACCCGTACGTTTATATGACGTTTCCCAAGGTTTTTAAACCTTATTTTCAAACAATTTCCAACATTTCGACACTTTCCGACCAAATTCCAAAAATCACCTTTCACGACGTTTACCAAAATACTTTCTCAAAACGACTTTCAATATAACTTCACAAGTATATTTCACTTTCCAAAAGTCCGCCAAAACACTTAAAATGACTAGATAAAGCTTATTGGGCTTTAAGGCCCAATAAGGGTCCATTAAGGATTTTACATATCCAAAACACGTTCTAAGCCCAAAACCAAGGCCCAATAGCGTATATAAGCTCAAATCAATAAGTAATAAAGTAATCCGGACCACAATAAGCCCCCCATAAGCCACGGCTTAAATGGGCTTATTGGGCCGTGAGTCCATAAGCTCCAAAATATATTTATTAAGCTTAAAAATAAGCTAATAAGCTACGTATTGTTGGTTCCATAATTCACACAAACATGTATAGATCTAGAGAGATATAGAGAGAGAAAGTTAGAGAGAGAATTGTTGAGAGAGAAACTAATAAAAACACACTAAAGAGTGTGTGTATGATAGAGTGCTACCTATTCCAAAGTTGAAGAGGTATTGATAGGTTCTTACAATACACCGGGTATTATTACCCGGTTCAATACCAAAAGTCATACGTTACCTTTTAAACTACGAGCTATACTTGAACAGTAAAATCATGGGTGACCGAGTCTTTTTCTAATTACTAACAATCTCCCCTAAGGGAGGACACCTCTGAAATACTAAAACTTAAGATCTTCAATCTTAGATGATCTTCTGTATTAGTCGTAATCGCTTGATTTCATTGATCTGTTTCTTGTGAATCTGAAGTAGTGAACTTTAGACTTTTAGGCTTTAGCTTGGACTTGTATATGAACTGTGAGCTTCTTTGAGATCATCATCAATCGATTAATCTTTAATCATCATCATGTGATCTTTTGCCATCTTGTGAACTTGTGTCATTCGGAATGATATGCTTACCCTTTCTTGATCTTGAAAGCTTGAATATTCAGAGTTGCAGAAGCTTTAATAACAGATACTTGAGCTTTCATGATATCTTTGAATGATTAGTGTTTGAAGAATGACGCACGCGGTTTATGAACTTGATTTTGTTGGACACGGTATCTCCTCTCCATATTTAAAATGTCATGTAATAAAACAGTTAGCAATAAAGAGAAAAAAATTGGTTTGTAAAAAACATTCGATGCGTACTTTGCAAAAGAGTTTTGTTGTCAATACATCGAAAGTTTTATTTGTTTTCCAATAGATAAGTCAAGTCCAATAACCGTCAATTCGTATACTGGAACAAGTTTGATTCATGTAGAATCGCTACCGTTGTTGTTTTCAGTTTTCACAAGTTTATCCATTATGGATCTCACAAGTCACCTCCATAGCTTGTTTGAAGTTTTTGGCCTAGCAGAGGATTTCCATCTTCCGCTGTGAATAACTTACGTATCACTCGGAATGTTCTGGCAAATTCACAAGGATAAATGGTAGGCTCTTATGATTAATACTAGTAATCACAGTGTGTGATAACAAGTAAATTGGAATTGTCCTAACGAGATTAATTGATGATCTCTTGGCTCTAGACTCAAAAGTGCATTTTGATTTTAGTGATCGAAGGCTGGAGCTGACTGCCACCTTTTCAATACCGACTTACTCGGAGTGAGTGAGTCAGTAGATTACATGTTTAGTCTCCGTGAGAAATGAAACAGAAATCTTTTGAGAGATTCTGAGTGGCTGGGAGGCGTTTGTGACATTAGCATCACTGGCGTCCATGATGTCACTTCAATGTCAGCAATACATTTTTAGTGATTTTGACCGATATGTATTGACCCGGTTTTGCCCTAAGTGTAGGGCGGGTTCTTTCTTTTCTCCCTTATCCGTACAATTCTTTTTCATTCTTCAACCCCTTTAGTGCTTACCGAGATTTCATGACTAGAACCTTGTTGGGTTTATTCAAGTACTAGCTCCATCTCAGTCGGCACTATTCCCTTTTCCTCACATTTACTCCTTTTTATCATACCTAAGGACTTCTACACTAACTAGTGGATAGTCCCTGGGTAGATCCCTCCGGTTCTGGCAGGATCATAGGAACGAGTACCTAACCTTTACATCCTTATAACTTCGGATAAACTAGTAAATACATGGTCAGTTTCTTTTGGAACAGTTCCCTTGCATAAAGTCACTATTGAAAAAAACACAATCAGGTACTTATGATATATAACTATCAAAGTGTTTAGTACACGATTGTTTTTGCTTTTTAGAAACGCTCCCCCTCAACATGTGCATCGGTATTCGAAACTGTTTAGCACATGTTGGTGGAGAATACACTTGAGTAATATGATCACATTACATATTTTAATTACATTTTCTCCCCTATCAAAAAATTTCAATCATTTGACATTTTGGGGGGATTAATCCAAAATTGATTTAAATATGTTGTAAAAATTAGGAGGAAAAGAGTGTTGAATATTCCAAGCCTTGTTTTGGAACAGATTTATGCTCCCCCCTTATGTTAGGGAAATATAAGATAGTACTTAAGTACACAGTAATTTGAAAGATTTAGGAATTTACTAAGATAATTTCTGACAAGATTTGTACTCAAGCACTATTTAAATATTGGCCTTTTTTTAAGTCTACACTAACTTTCATATTACAAGATTATGTATGATGACAGGACCTTGAATATGTCAAACCAAAAATGACATTAGTCATTTTGTCCATGTTAGAACAATCAACAGTCTGTAGTCGTCTTGATACTCTTCTTTTTGGATGTGGTCTTTGCTTTCCCCTTGAATCAGCTATCCTTTCTTGAGTAGGATTCAAAGCCTTCTTGCAATTCGCTTAAGAAGACTTGAAAGTCTGACGCCAAATCTTTGAAGGTACGCAATTAATTCGATATCCGCCAACACCAAAGTGTCTCAATTAAGCTACCTCACCGCGATCGTCTTAATTTCTGCTTAAATGATTTGTGATGATATAAATTGAACCCCAAAGTTCAACTAACTCCAGGATATCTCAATTATTCCCTCTCAGTAGACGTAACTGATAACACCTAAGACAACTAAGTCCCAAATGTACACTTTTCTTTCTATCGGATACTGACTAACTAGAGGAATTATCATGCTTATCATACCAATATGTACCTCTTTGATCAAATATTTCTACTCCTTTAAAAACATGCTTGGTGATTGACTGTTAAAGGAAGCATTAATTGAATCAGTAACCAATCTTCTCACGCTCTAATCAATCTTCTGTCAACACATTTCCCTGGTATCTCAACTGATGCATACCATAAATGACAAGATATCTCTTCTCCTATGTGGTTGGAATAGCGCACCGGAAAGTAACACGATAAAACACTGATTTTCTCTGCGGATAAGACATTTGTCTTCCCGGAATGGCCTACAATTAAATAAGGCTATGGATTCTATCACGTGTAGTTGTTGTACCTTTCAGTGTATTTACTCCTTCCCCTTGATGTTTTCGATACCTCAGAATCAGAAAAATCTTATATGCACACATGCTTGAGATCGTGTTCGCAGAATTAATAAACTTAAATCTATCCCGTGAGAATCAGTTTCAAGGCTTTTTAAACTACGAAAGAATTTCCAAACATTCCTAAGATTTTGTACTAACTATGACGTGTTGGCAATATTAGTCGTATGTAGTTTAAAGCCTGAATTCACTAAGTCTTCAATTGCAAATAAGTCCCTAAAGTTTGAAGCAAATGACATCTAAGGCACATGTAGTTAATATGAATTAACTCCCTTTAAATTGTTATCTGTCATTATCAAAAACTTCAACTGTTTAATCCTTGACTTATTTTGAAAGACCGTTTAAAAGATTATTTGACACTTTCTCCCCCTCAAATAATGACCCGTTTTCTATTTAAAGAGCTGTAGTCATTGTTTGAGAGGTCGAATTATCTTTGAAAATCTTTTCGTGATTACTGAAAATATTGATTCATTGTGAAGACAACTTTTTCCCAATTGAAATAAGATTTCTCTTATTTTGACAAATAAATGCACTGAAACGTACACTTATTCTTATGATGCATGGATATGAAATAATCCATGCCCGGGAAAAATTAATTACCCGTTGTCTGGAACAGCTGTCTTTTCGACGACATGCGTTCCTCATTTTGAAAAGCGGGTTGCAGTCAGAAATAACTGCAAGCCATTGTCATGAGCTCAAAACTTTGAATGTTTTGTTAGAGTAGCTCAATACCGAAAAGACTTCTCTTTTCGTTGCTAAGGAAAAATGCACTGAGACGTGTATTTTCCTTTACGATGAGGCCCGGGTTATGTACAGAAATGTACATAAGCCAAAATTTTTTTATATTTACAAGATGATGTTTGATGATAATATCAAGCAGTTACGTTTGTCAGAACCTCCAGTTCTGCTGGAGTCAAACATCTCATACCAATCCTTCTGACAAGATACAAAAACCGATCCTCAGGAAGGGCTTTCGTAAATTAATCAGCTAATTGGTATTCAGTTCTGACAAAATATAATTTAATAATATCATTTTCAACCTGTTCCTTTATGAAGTGATACCGAGTATGGATGTGCTTTGTATGAGAGTGTTGTACGGCTTTGCATGAGATTGCTATGGCTGACTGTGAATCGTAGTACAACAGTATTTTGTTGTAGTTGAAGCCATAAACTTTAAGCTGTGTCCTCATCCACATTACTTGTGCACAACTTGCAGATAACGCCACGTACTGTGCCTCTGTTGAAGATATTGCAGTGCAATATTGTTTCTTTGACATCTTGCTTACAAGTTTGTCACCTAGGAACTGTATCCCTCCAGAAGTGCTTTTGCGAGTATCAATGCATTCGGCATGCTCAACGTCTGAAAATGCTTTAGAAAAGCCTTTGGACATCAGGAAATTGGATAATTCATCATACCAGGCTCTTGGGGCTTGCTTCAAGCCGTATAAAGCTTTTGATGACGTATAGTCCGACCTCGGGTCATGCACCCGATCCACGAATAGTACTTATACCCAGGCCCATGATGAATGGGCCATAGCGACATCAATACGGGCTTCCAAGGCCCAAATGGTACTGCCTATGGGGAAGCCCATGACATATGGGCTATCACGACGAGGATTTAGGCCCATGAGGCCCAACTAGCGCACACGTGCGCAGGTACCTAGAACACCCGTTACGAACGAGT